>JAOEHV020008187.1:0-18994 GCA_025447995.2 Isaurus tuberculatus | reverse complement strand
TGTAGTTGCTAGTTGCAAACGTTTTATAGAGTTTTGAGGGGTGTTAAAAAAATTTGTTTTTTGATCCGTGTATAAGTTGAGTGCGATTTTTAAAAGTAAAATTTTGTTGCAGTTAAAGGGTTGACTTATACATGGCAAAATACGGTATGTTATAAGTTAAAAATAAAAATAAAAAGATACTTATTCGCCAGCCCTGCATACATGATGAACCAATTTTGTAAAGTTTATTTGAAAGTGTTGAAGTGTCCTTTGTTGTTACTGGCTCTGATAGTGTTTGACCCATGCTGTGTTATGAAAACAAACAGGTTGGTTACTTCTCTCCATAACAAACAAATGATAAACAGTGTACAAATTTATAAGGGGTGAATCACTTCAGACTCTTCCTATCTAGAGTGCTGGAAAAGTCAGATACTTTAATATATTAATTCTTAAATTTGTAACGTTACAAAAGCTGCAACTGAGTCACTTGCAGTTTGTAGTGTTTTTATTAATTCTTATTTCATTTGGGGTAAAAGCAGAATAATGAGTATCCACAGTAAACTCTACGGAAAATGGAATATTTGGATTAAAATCATAAGGATTAGGGAATATGTTTTCAAAAAGAACACCTAGCAATAAAAGCATTAAGAAGGATTAAAAATAACATTGGGAATAAAACCATTCAATAGAATACCTGTGTGTACATGTTTATTCTTGTGGTTTACACTTGTTTCTGTGCAAGCATTCAAGAGAATAGCAGATAACAAAGTGGGAAAAATCTTATATTTACAACCAAGCAATATGGAATATCTAGAAATATTCCACCCTAACCCTGATTCTTCAAATTCCACAGCTAGAGTACTTTAAAATGGCCCTAATTAACTGCAGTTGGTACTTCAAATTACTTCTTTCAAGCAATACCTAAATTGTAGTTCCAGTAAATGACATATGTTTAGAAAAGGAGTGAATAAGAATTACTTTATTTCAGCACAGAAACTTCGTATTTTGTAAAATTGAAACCAGGTAAATGAAACTTAATTCTACTATCATAGTAGAGGATACCACTTAGCACTCAAAAGTAATGTTAAGTCAACAACCGCAAATAAATGATTATCAATATTTTACGCAGTTCTTGTCCTTAAAAAATTCGCAAAAGATGGCAAACTCCATTTTCATTAATACATCGTGTTTTATTAAGTAAACTCAACCATGTTTCATGAAAACGACTTTTTAACTTTGACAACAAAAAGATTTACTTTTTCTATAAACCTGCAACTTTTTCAGGAATACATGCGAGACAAAGTTTATTAAGAAACTTTTACATTATTAGTACTAAAAGGGAACAATGCTTGTACAAAAAGCCTTTTCAAAGTTGCAGTAAAATTTAAGAGGCCGGTAGCTCCGAACTTTTCTATTTTTTGCGGTGCTAATAAAAGATAATATTAAAGAAAAGCCATAAAATGAAAACAAAACCTAAGACTGGTGTGAATTTTCATAAACAACATGAAATAATTATTAACTGAATTTTTCAAAACACACGCTACTCGTTTCAATTTCTCCATGAACACACTTTCATGTTATCATATTTTCATGCACACTAATACAATTTCAAATCTAATGATGCATTGATATTATTTTAAGTGTCTGAAACTAAAACATGTGAAAATTACGTTGTTTCACTTTGCAAAAATTGTGTTTGTCGCATGATACTTGCAAGTTCAAGCTAAAAGCAAACCGTTAAAAACAGCAAAACTTTTCTTATTGCGCGGATAAACAGAGATTCCGGAAGAGACAATTTTTAAAATATGATGCAGAAGATGTTAGCAAGCGCGATTCTTAGAGCTTTTACAACCAATTTTTGCCAAATTTAGCAAGCTATAAATAAGATATAACTAAACTGTAAAACAAGTATCACAGGATTTATTAGAAAGTAGGAGCGTATAAATATGCTGGTGTTAAGAAAAAAGTTGATATATGCCTCTCTGCTCGGATTTGAATAAAGCGAGTAAATCAAAGACAACTGCAAACGTATTCATTACATTTTAGTGCCTTATCAATGCACCTTTGTCACACACATCTTTTCTAAATTACTACTAAATGTCGCCTTTTTGGTAAATTGCAGTTAATGAAGCAAAGGAGAACGTGGCAACCAACACACAAATCTTTACTTGCCATATCAATCACCCACCTTTGAAAACTCTTGTAAGCACAAGAAATTAAGTAACTCTCCTCTATACACTCGCGGCGACCTCTTCTACCCGGATTTTCAAGAAAGTCAGCCACAACATCAATGTCCGGAACCTTTCATGTAAATAAAAGTTTCAACAATATCTTCAATACCTCCATTTTGTGCCGTCCCGACATCTTCAAACGATTTCCTAATAGTCACGTGACCTCAACAACTGCTATAAATTTGATTGGCTATTCTTTAATGTACTATTGATCAAAATGATGTCATAGTTTTGAAATATTTCTTTCAAAAAGGAAAGTGTTTTTTCAAATACGTACATGAAACAAAAGCCCTTCAAAAATGTACTGCTTATTCGGCTGACGTGGATGTATATATGGTTCAGTTAAACACTTTTTTATACGAACCTCAGCTATTTTTTTTTATTATTTCTGATGACTGCAGCCTAAAATTGTCCTTATTTTGCACATTCTGCAATGATGAAAATATTGCATTTATTTTTAAAAAGTGTTAGAAATTTCCCAATATAACGTAAAATAAAGTTACTTTGTTGATTACGAACTTTGAATTTTTTCTAAAACTAGTTGTTTTATAAGGACAGTACTTACTCTTTTTGAAAGTCTGTCATTGCAAAATTAAAAGGCCCTGTTTTATACTTTCAAAATTTTGGTCCCTATCAGCTATTTTTGCGGTTTTTCCGGAAAACCAAAAACAGGGTTTTAGTCTTGACTACCTTTGAACAAAAAAAAAATTAAAAATTGTTGTCACTCAAACGGCCTTGCGAGATTGCGAGGCGCGCCTAAAAGCTCATACCCGTCGGCACTAGAAAATCGTCATCCATTTCTTTTGAATGTAGAAATACAAAACTGGTGAATAAATGACTGAAGTAATACGTTAAAGAGATGACCCCATGTAACAGAATCCACAGAGATTCTGGATTCCGGATTCCAACCCACCTGGATTCCGAATTCCAAGATAAGCCTAAATCAATTCCGGATTCTGAGCACTTTGGATTCCGGATTTGAAATCAAATCTGGATTCCGGATTTCACAATTGTGGATTCCAGATTCCAACAATCAAATTTTACTGGATTCCGAATTCCGGATTCTGTTACATGGGGTGATTCTTGGGACTCGTCAGTGCGGCGTAGCAGAGTTAGAATTAGGTTACAGTCTTTGAGCATGAATAAACACACTAGCATTCGAGCTATTTAGTTTATTCTCTGCTACACCGTACTGACGACTGACAAGTCCCAAGGCTGTCTACGGCTGCAAATTTTTAGTTAAAGTTTTTATTAAAAAGAAAGGCATTGATTTATCTGAAAAATCTTTTATTCTTTTCATTTTGGCATTAAAACAAAATCTTGTGAACATTTTTAAACATAAAAAAAGAACATGTTGAAGGTGGAAAATTAGTCACCGCCCCACCCTCACCTTCCCTCCAGTAAAATTTGATAGCATTGCGAAGTCGAGGCTGAGAGGCCTGGGTGTGAGTCAGGGGGACTCATTTATCGCGCATGCAGTGCTAGTTTACTTGATCTCAGGTCGCCTCGTGGAGGTGGGGGATTATCATGAGTTTGTTTTCTCTTTTCTTATGGCTCTGAGATGGTGATGGAAACCGAGAATGAAGAAGATGGAAGACGGAAGAGAATCCGAGGAAGCAAGGCTGTCCTTTCCAAGGAAAAAGCGCTCCAAGAGGAAGACGATTATACCGACGTAAAGAATCGCTCGTGTTCGGATCCTTTACCGCCGTCATCAGCTGAGCAAAGAATGAGCACTTTCCGTTTTATTTATCTCGGAAATGCTGTGCTGGATCGGAGATATACACAAGCTATGCTGCCCTGGGTAATTTCAGAGGTAAAGAGAAGGAAAGACAGGCAAAATATCAGCTTAATAGTGGAGTGTATGACAGTAAAAGCTGAAGATTGTACAACGCGAGATGTCATTTTTCACCACACAGTTCAAACGATAACTCGCTGTGCTCGTTCCGCCGACAAGAAATATTTTGCCTACCTGACAAAAAGTCCACAAGATTCAAGCTCATGTTTTTGTCACGTCTTCGAAGCCCATGACCAGTTATCGGTAAGTGCAGAGCTCTAAGTTTTTATTTTTGTTGAACAAAGCATTTAGAGCTAATGGAAAAATGAAGGATTCGCCTTCCCTTGTCACTGGAGCGAGATGCTTTATTGACACGATGTCAACCTAGGAAAAATCCTTTTTCTTACAGTGCTCAGGTTCTTCCGGTAAAAAAAAAATCTTTGTATTTACGTATATTGCTTTTGTTCAGATTTCTAGTCGTGGATGGAAATTTGCTATGGTGGTCTATAAATCATTTTTATGCTTTGAAACTGCCACATTTGACTAGAACAGTTTGGGACTTCACAGCGAGTCTTTGATTTCTAAAATAAATAAATAATTTTTTTGAAATTTTGGTCAAGTTTTTTGTGCAGAATGCTCATCTCTTCAGCTCTCTTTTTGTTTTCAATAAGTGCAATATTTTCATGGAGGGTCGTCCGTGTTCTTTGTTTCTCAGCAAAAAAAAATCGTTTGACCAGTCGGCTGTCGCAGCGAGCTGCACTGCTTGTCAGATTATAAACTCTATGCGAATGTCAAGAACTACTTTTCTTCCTACCGCTCTTTTTAAACAATCATTTTGATTTCAAACAAGAATCTATCTTGCCTTAGAAAGCAAGTTTAAACTTGTTTTTTTCCCCAGCGTTCTTATGAATAATACAGTGTTATTCTAGTTTTGTTTTTTTGAATTTACCAAGTGAAAACCTAATGGCCTAGGAAGGAAGAGAAATTTTTCAAAATGACAAGTTATCTTTAACTACCGGGATCTCTCAGTTACCGATGAAATAATGTCGAAGGAAGTAAAGTACAAAACGCAACCTTGAACGATATTAAAAATTGGTAGCCTTTGTCAAATGGTTTCTTTATCAGCTCGCAAATGAATGCATTTTCGGTTTGTGCGTGCCGCACTTTCATTAATAACATCGGTCATTATAAGGAAAAAAAAATCAAGGTTTACTTAAGTTTTCCACCGAAGCAAAATTCGCTGCACAACGTAGAGTTCCGTTAAAAATTTATTTATGTTTTGAGGTTCAGGGGTAAGTTTTCTATTGAGTCACTTAATGTATGGGAACCCGTTTCGTATATCGGAGTGACAGATTAGTACAGAAATAATTATAATGTGTACTTTGGATGTACATTTACAGGTAATTTTAGAGAGTAACTTCAAACAGGAAAGCCTTTATACTGTACCCTGGATATTTATCTGTTCATGCGTGGTATATTCTTTTGTTGCAGCACTTTGTTATAGAAAAGATTTGAAATGAAGATCTTGTTTGCATAAATTTAACTTGATATTTATAAATATCACATCCCCAAAACATGTGCTTTCACAGAATGAAAAAGTGACCTTTATTTAATAATTTTGTTACCATATCAACTTTGTCTCAATACTGAGTGATATATAGCTTCTCCTGGAAATTATTTTGTAATGTATGTTTTGTCTTTGAATAACAAGACCCTCATTGTTGTTTACCAGCCAACCTGAAAAGCTTATATGAGAAAAGTACAGAGCCTCATAAGTTTATCAGCTTCTCATGAATGATGGAATGCAGTTTCAGCATTATTATTTAAGACTTCTCCAGAAAATCTGATCTTTAGTTGTTATGCAAGTCCAGTTTTCTGTTAACTCTGGACATAATGCTTAAAAAGGCTGGCAGTGATACTGAAATGAAAGAAGTATGAAGATCGAAGCTTTGAAATGCTAATACGCATGATAATCTGTTTCTTAAATGCAAATAGAGCAGCTCATTATGAGATGTTTTTTTCTAGAAATATTTTTTGTGTTAAGTTGCTATATTAGCCTAGTGCACTTCTCAACAGATCATTTGAATGGAGAATATATCTACATGAAAATGATTACGGTTATTAAAAACCTATGGCCATTATTGCAAATCTGGTATTATTGCATTAAAACTAACAGAATAAACTTTTGTTGCCATATTTTCACTGAGTATACAATTTGAAAAATTGTGTTTTTTTTTCTTGTCTTTTTTTTTTACCTTTAAACTTATTTATCTACTGATACTTCCACATGATGATTTTTAAAATAAATAAATTGAAAACTCCTAAGTGAGTTATGTTAGAAGTACAATGTAATAAATATTTGCATCAACTGTAAACTTGGAAAAAAATCTGAGCTCCAGATGGGATTTGAACCCACGACCCTTGGTGATCTAGTCAAAAGTTAGAGCATCTGACTAAATCACAGAGGGTCAGTGATTCAAATCCCATCTCAAGCTTGGATTAATTTCTGAGTTTACATTTGATGCAGTTATTATTATATAAATTGAACACTGTTACCTTGAAAAGCAAACATTGTGCAATCTAAAAATGTTACCCTTTGTGTAATCTATCATTGACAACAAAATTTTGAGAAGAAGTACCTTTTACAATTTGGTAAAAAACAATGTCCCCCAAATACAATTCTGCTAAATCTGCTTCTAAAATGTATTTTGTTTATAAAAAATAATTTTGTCAGTGAGACAACTTTAAAAAGAGTTATTTTTTTGTTGAGGTCACACACGATTGTATAAGCCTCAGAAGTCAAATGTGCCACATAGTTGAACAGTCAACCATTTTTACATTGCTTAGTAAATTTGATGCTAAGCTGACACAAACCTTGCTGTTATGCAAGGGAATTTTCTGGCAATATTTTTATTGAGCTATGAATTAAGCAAGAGTAGGAATTCAGGCTTAGTTTCAATCCCTTTTGTATTGGCAACTGCCAGCTAATTGTGTACAGCAAGAAGTATGGAAAACATTTGAGAATGGTAACTTTTTGATCTTTTTATTTTGGTGATAGTAGAGTCATCAAAATCACAAGAATCATGGCAAATAGACCCTTTTCATGCTTAGCGTGACACAGTGAAATGTTTGATTTATTGGAAAAAGGAATTTTTTAAAAATATAATATATAAACGGATCTATACAAAAATATTGTCCACAAATTTTCGGCAGCTCGCACTGCTGCCTTTCTCAAGTGTATGGTTAAAATTTTTTTTAAAAAGTTGTTTAAAATGGGTAAAACAAATAAATTATAAAACTCTGGGGAATGTGTAAAACAAAAGATAAAAATGACAATAAGAGCGGTCATGCTTAGCCAACAGTTAAAAATATATAAATACAAAACAAGATGCTAATTAAAATTGTAGTTTCACTAGTATTTTTAAAATTTTTTTAGTAGAGGCAGATATGCTTTTGGAAAATCCCTGCGCTGGAAAAAGGAATTTACTATCAAATTTGTCTTATCTAAATTTGTAAAACTGCCAGTTTTTAATTTATTAGCCCCTAAATTAGCAAAGGAATTAATCTTCAAATCAAGGCAATTTACAAAGATATGTACGGTGGGAGGGCATTACATGCCCTTCAAGCCTTGGTATGCTAAACACACATTTTCTTGGAAAAATTTTGCAAAAATGTTTAGCTTGAAATATTCATATCTTTGCCAATTTTTGGCCAATCTCATCAGAACTTTGCATTTTTACTATTATTGATGTGACAAATTTGATGATGAATTTTGTTTTTTGAAAAACGGAATATTTATTAATGTCACGTTGGCGTAAAAAGGGGCTATTGCAAATTCAGTACTTGTGTATTACTGAAAACAAGGTAATTAATTCAAGATTATAAGTTTTTGAGTACATCTTCACTGGAAATTCGAAGCAACTGTCAGTCAATTGATGTTCAAATTTGCTGCTCATCATCGTACTTACTTGCTGTTGCCATGGAAACTTGATAGGTACTTCCATGGAGAAGAGAATATTCTATTTGGGATTAAATTGTACTGCTCTCAACCAATCAGTATTAAGTACAATGCATTATGTGGGTAAAAAACGTTATGAACTTATGAATTTTAAGTTGTTGCAATCAGTAATATCTGCAGTAGTTGAACTAGGTAAAAATTTAGTATACAGTCATGTAATTCATTAATATTGTCGATAACTTAGTAATATCCATTTCTAGTTTATCTAATAAAAAATTTTATGTATTTAAGGATTTTAAATTTAGCTTCATTTCTTGCCATTTTTTATTTGACGGGTTGGATTTAGGGGTGCTTATTATACACAGGTGTGCATTATGAGTGTACTATAAGTATGCAAACTTTTATTCCATTGTACTCGGCCAATAACAAGTGTTGTTTCAGGTTCCTGGGTTTCTTCAGTCAATTAAACAAGCTGCTAAGCATGAAAGCTCACAGAAGAATGTTGACTCCACCAAGAATCAGGAGCCTAATGCACCACTAAGATTTAATCCAACAGCAGCATATCAGACTCCAGATAGTGTATCTTATGCCCTGTGGTATGTTGGGAGAATAGTTGTATCACACAGACAAGCTCCACCAACACTGATAGATGCCTCTGTTGAAAGATTTCATAACCTGAGCAAGAGACTTGATCTTGAGCGACAGCTAAAAGCTCAGAAATGTGAAAATGGTAATCGTCACAGACCAGAACTAACAATACAAACAGCAGCATCGGCAGACACTCAGGAAGAAGAATCTGTGGTGTTGAAAGCAAATAGTTTTGATAATTCTTTAATTGTACGTGAAGAAAGTCGTGAGCGCAGTATTAGTAGTGAAAATGGGATTTCTGTAAAGCTTGATTTTGGCAACAGACCAAGGTCTGCCAGTGATGGAGACAAGTCAAATCAGTGGATGAGTACAGCAAAAGAAGCAAAGTCTCTTTCAACACCACAGACACATAGAAGGACTGCAAGCTTTGGGGGTGAAGCAACAAGGAATGTGATATTTAGAATAACACCACATTGTGTGACCTTGATTAATGAGATGACAAAGGCAATACTCATGGAAAAGAAGTTGAGGGAGATCTCATTTTGTCAGCAGGTTTGTTGTGTCCAATGTAATTAGAAGTGTTTTTTTTCTGTGGAGGCTATGCGTGATTGATTGATTGGTCATTAAAGAAATTCAAAAAGGAAAAAAACTTTCCAGGTCTGAAATAACCTATAAACAACAAGTTGAATCCATATTAAAAGAAGTTTTCAAAAGTTGGTAAACTTAATACTAAAATTTAAAGCTGAAGTGTCTAAAACTTTGGTATCTTAGTATCAATAGTTCTATATTCAGCCAGCAAAACAGTCTCTTCCTTCACCAGATGATTGTGAAGGAGTTTGTCAGTTAGGTTTAACTGAAAAGAGAAAGTAGATGCTTGGATGGGAGCATAGACAAGTGGGGCAAAAAGGCTTAAGAAAGGGACTGTTATCTTTCCTTACTGAAAATCTGTGAGGCCAAATAAAAAAAATTCCCGGTTTCTCATCAGAATTTTTCTGAAAAGTAAATGAGGTATGCATTTTTTTAATGACGATTAAGGATACAGGAGAACAAATACTGTTGTTGGCGATTGACATCATGACTGAAAAGATTTTTACAGATCTTTATAGATTTTTATGTATAAAAATATATATTAAATGTTGACAACAATGAGCAGGATTAGAGTGTTGGTAAGTCTGAAAATCTTAAAATTGTAGTATTCTGAAAAGAGGGTGATAACGGATGTTATTAAATTTTCAACCTCGAATATTGTGTTTCGCGCATTCTGATTGGTTCACTCAATCTCGGTTATCAGCTCATATTTGGAGTTGACCATATATGAAAACTGACTGTGTTGTTTGCAAAGCCTAAAAATAGGCTCTGATAAAATTTAGCTGTTATTTTTGAGTATCGAAGAGTTCAGAAAGCTCAAAAAATTTAATAAAACAATTATTCCATTCGCGCTTGTTGGATATGAGATGATTTATAGCCAAATCTGCGCTACGCGCCTCTTTGGCTATTTGCCATCTCATATCCAACGTGCGCTCTTTGAATAATTGTTAAATAATGAGTGTGTGAAACAAGCATGGCATTTCGAGATTGAAGGCAAAAGAGGAAGACCAAAGTTGAGTTGGAAAAGAATGATGGAGAAGGAGTGTCGTAAAGTTGGTTTGAACTTTGAGGATGCAAATGACCAAGTGATGTGGAAAAGTTGCACGAAATCAGTAACCTCTTGAAAAAGGAAAAAATCCTGACTTAAATAAAATGATGATGATTCTCGTAGTTTTTTGTATTAAGAAAACAAAAAAAATTGATGCGATTGCTTTTTAGCAATGCAGGTGCTGATGAGAAACTGGGATTTTTTTTATTTGGCCTAAGGGAATTATCTGTTTTTTGGATCTTAAATGTAAAATTACATTTGGTCAGTTTTTGACAAGAGCAATAAGCTTACATAACAGAGTTTACTTGAATTAAATGAAATTATAACTAAAGTTATGTTTAGTCTAAATTTTCAATACTTTATTTTGTGGCAAGTTATGTCACAATCATTTCTGTTTAATTTTCAAAATGTCTAGGGTACAAAGGCACCAGAACATTTTGGTTTCATTTGCCGCGACACCAAGACCAACGAGTACAACTGTTTCGTATTTAGAGGAGCAAGTGAACCTCTAGTGAGTCAGCTGTTTCTCTAATTTTTAGCTGCTCTTTTCTTACAGTATTTGTTTTTGTCTTTCTTGTAATTACTCTTCTTCCTGTTCTATTCCTATTTGTTTTAGTCTTTGCTCTCCTTTTGTTCTTCTTCTAATTTTTTTTTGTTCTTGTTTTAGCTGTTGTTACTTGTGTTATTCTTTTTGTTCTTCTAATTTTTTTTAATATTATTCGTTTTCCTTGTTTTTCTTCTTTTCTTCTTGTCAATCTCGTTTGTGTTCCTCTTCTTTTTCTTTCTTTGCTCTTGTTCAATTGGTTGTTTTTGCTTGTGTTTTTTTTTCTGTTTCTTTTTTTTGTTCCTGTTCATGTTGTTTTTGTTGTCATTTGTTGTTGATTTGCTTAATTAACTCAACAAAGAATTGATTTTTCATTTTTTAAAGGGGAGTTTGTCTCCATTCTGCCCAGATTTTTCTGTTTTAGTTTTATTGTTTTTTCTTAAAAATATAATTATAGTATAATAAAAATCTGAAAAGGATGATTTAAGCATACATGTGAACGTAATTGCAGGTTGATAATGTGATGAAATCTCTTAAACAAGCTTTTCATATTGCATGGCAAACAACTGGACCGACCTCAGTGTGTGAGTCGTGTCCTCTTCACAATCTACACCAGTTGTGTATTCAGCTTGAAGGTGAGTGCTATTTCTAAAATACCCTGTTTAATGTAGCAACCTTAAAAACTTTATTCTGATTGCACTCAGCGTCAGGAGAAAACAATTTTAACTAGCTGTGATAGGCCTTGGCACAAGCACTGAGCAGATAGAATCTCAGTTTTGAGGTTGGGCAGACACACTTTCCTCACCAATTAGCAACCTTCAGAAACGTTTCTCTGATCTAATTAACTAGTCTATAATTACTCTTTGTGATATAGTTCTCCCCACAGACATCGATCCCTGTAATCTAGCTACCTAGTTTTTGTGGCCATTACCTGGTAACCAGGCTGTTCATCAATTTGCTATGATCTGCAAGATATTGATTTTAATAATTAGTTATTACTCACTAAGAATTAACACATCCTTTTCATTTCTTTCCTTGTGAAAAGCTGATTCTAAAGGTGATGGTGTATTTTTTTCCACAGGTTTGTCTGCAGTTCAGCAACATGATTTTTTGAAAAAACAACTTGTGAACTTTTCAGAAGCTGAAATGAATGAGTTCACTGAAAGATATAATGTAAGTGTTTAGTTAATTTTATATTCTATTTAATAATATATTTATTTAGTTGTCTTAAAGTATTGGATGTTTAACAAGACTGGAAGTGGGAAGGAAAATATCTATTGCTAGGCACTGACACTAAAGAAGATGTAGATGTAATTACTGCAGAATATTCTATGATTGATGAACCAAGAAGAGCTATTCACCTTTTAATAAAAGTAATTTTTATTGTTACCATCATGTTTTCAGACAGAGTCGCCAATAACAGATATAAGTGATGAAAATGATGTTATTATGGCAATTCTACGGGCGTTGTATGAGAAACGGCAGCAGGGTCACTCGCATGAATTCATCTCACAGGTAGGTCTGTTATCAATCAATCATCAATCAATTAGGCCGTCTTATTCTGTTTTTAAGTGCAGAAGTCACTTTTCCATCAAGTAAGTAAAGAAAATTATTAAAAATAGGATTAAGAATACCGTATTTTGCTGTGTATAAGTCGACCCTTTAACACCTGAAATTTACTTCTAAAAATCGCACTTGACTTATGCACGGATCAAAAGACAAAAACTTTCTTAACACCCATCAAAACTCTGTAATAACGTTTGTAACTAGCAATTATATGATAAGTACTTGAATTAATTAAAAAACTTTTAAATAAAACTAAAATTCTGTGCTTTTTAAGTTGTTTAAAACCTAGCCATCTATCTTCACCATTAAATTCCAAAGTTAGGGTGGTTTTTAAAACACTTTGTTTTCATTTTGCTACATATGAGTTACAAACTTGGACCTTTTGATATTTCAATCCTGCAAAATATGGAGGTCGACTTATATACGGAGATTCTAAAACTTGCAGTTTTTTGGCTACAAAATAGGCGTCGACTTATACACGAGGTCGACTTATACACGGCAAAATACGGTAGCCCTTTGATTTTGTGATTTTCAATTGAGTTCCTGAAGCACACATAAAGACTTGTTGTGATAGGTTCTTGCTTTCTGATGGTTGGTATTGGTTTACTTAGAACATGTATGTTTTTTTATAATAATAAGTTGTATTGAAAAAAATTATAAGTATATAAGTCTCGATTAGGTTTTATTTTTTATCTCTCAAATTCTCTTCCTCTGCAAATAGTCTGCTCGAGATATGAAGACTGGTCCAAACTTGTTGCAGAAGGCCAAGAAATCTCTTGCAAACTCCTTTGAAAACTTCAGAAACAAAAGGGTAAGAGGACAACACCAGATGGATCTAACAGTGATTATAATAGTCGTAGTATGAATTAATTGGTTTTTCAGGTTTATCATCATAATCAGTTCTCTCTTTAACCCTTTCGGCGCCATGGGCGACTGAAGTCGACATGTAAGAAGGGAACATGTACAAACCTGTGTCCATGATCTGCCAGATGAAGATTGGGTGTACCAAGATAAAAAAATGATGCATCTTACAGTAGCAAGCATGTACCAAAATAAAACCATTTGTTCAATTCTTAATGGTTCGTTGTGAAGAGTTGCTTAACTCACTTGTTGGACTGCTTTGCTTAGTTATTTCAGGGAACCTGCTCCCTTCAAATAAAGTTGCTGTTGTTGTTGTCACTGTTGTTGTCGTTGTCCTCACTCATTTATTTGCATATCTTCGTGCAACTCAAAAACAATGAAGTAACCATATTTTATGTTACAGATGTCAAAGGCGAATTCGATGCTAAATTTCACATGTATGGAAACAACAAATCGATTGTTGTTTTGTCTCAAAACCAAATAAATTTAACTTATTCATATTTTGGGTATTCTAAATCCCAGTGGGATAAATGAACACTTCGCATTTAATCAGCCTTCTGTCATTCCTGACCCTTTTGGTTTTTGTGTATTATTTTTTCTCACTTATTTTTATCCCTTTATTTCCTTTTGTTTTTCTACCTACCTATCTCATTGGGCAATCTATCCTTGCATTACTAGATAACCACCTCTCTGTATCTCCAATGCACTTCACTCTGATGAAGGACTACAGTCAAAAATGTCAGTTTCTCTTATTTTCCACAGTGTATAACTTAAAAATTTATCAAACTGTTTCTGTAGAAACATAGATGCAGCATCCAATTTTATCGCATTTGTTGTTTTATATATTTCCTTTTTTGAAGGCAAAATCTAAAACCTGGAAAAGTGAAAGCATTGAGGAAGCAAATGAAAATGCAGAGGTAATTAATTAGCTAAAAGGTTGTTGTGGTTTTTAAGTCCAGTGCTGTTTAATAAAAGGCAATTTAACATACTGTATGGAAGATGGATGTTGAATTTTTTTTAAAACTATTAGTAGGTTTTTATGAAAAAGCTATTAATTATAGTTCATCGACCAGTAGGTACAAGTGATAATCAGGGTTCTTCCCAGAAAAAAAGACCAGGAGGGTAAAAAATTATGTTTAATTAACAGAACAATAAAACATAAAATGACAAAGAATCCCTTGAAAAAGACATCAACAAAAATTTCCCTTTCAAAAACAATATATTTATAAGCTGTATTCTATACAAGTACACCAATTTTCGTTTCAAAGCCATGATAACAATAAACACGAAGATATTTGGCCAAGCAAAGAGTTTTCCCGACTTGCAAACAACTCGACCTGCAGCTTGCTCGCATTTGATTGGTCCTCATGCTCTGTTTCTTGGCAACGAATGGCAACCACACCATTCTATGTGACCTGGGGCAGATAAAATGGCGACGGGAAAGGAACTGAACGATCGAAGATTGCACAAAAATGATTTCAGGAATCTTTTTCAGTGGGGCGCTAGAAAAGAATAGTGGGGCGCTGCACCACACTGCAACACTTTGGGGAGAACCCTGATAATGAGAACCGGCATTTGCTGGGAGCTAACCTGCGATGGATTAGTGTCCCGTCCAGGGGGAGTCTACAACTCTCATCTGCTTAACACTACAGAAACCGGAGATAAGTGCCGGCTCAATGGGCCACTAGGCTCGTAAAGGATTTAGCTTTAGCCTGATAATATAGACAGCTGAAGGTTGAGTGAGTGTCTCACGGTGAGAGATGAACCAACAAGTTTTATTACAATTGAAGGATCAGCTTGATATGCCATTTACAGACATAATCACAAAATTTTCAATCTTGTGTTATCATATCGAACTTGCCCCACTTAAGTTTCAAAGCAAAGCTCACGTAATCATTTTCAGCTTCTTATTTTATTGAAAAATTGGAAAATAATTTAGTTTATAGAATCAAACTTTAAGTTAAGTGGAATGGACTGGAAAGAAAATTCTTTACTTATCCATAAAATTTGTTTTTAAGGGTTGGTTCATCTTATGCAAGCTTAAAGGAAGGTCTCCGATCAAATGTGGCTTTTTAACATATGATTTAAGACTTGTCTTGGCTTTGTGGCAGTATGACCCGTCCGTTGCTTTGTTGGCCTCATACTACTTCTTTGATTTCAATAGATTTTGTATTTATCTGTAAATTTTGAACATATTTTATTTACTGTGACTAATGTTAAACTTCCTTAGGTCAATGATTCTACAAAACCTTCGCCGTCACCAAAGAAAAGAAGTCACACATTTTCATTTGAAACAGTGCAGTCACCTAAAGCAAATACGCCACCTATTTCACCAATCAATGAAAAAAAGGAAAACAGCCAAGAAACAACCACTACACCGCATTTGCAGAGAAAAAAGCCACCATTGAAGGAGAAAACTTCATCAAGCAGTCTTTCAGATGATACCTTTAGCTCTAGTCCACCAGAAACCCCTTCAAAACCAACAACACCTATTACGCGCAAACACCCGCGGAATCATTCATACCGACAGGTAGGGAGAACCAAACATGTTTTGCTTCTTATTAAAGTTGTAAATTAACTTTTAACCAATCTCCAAAGGCGAATGATATTGTTTTGGGTGAGTAGAAGTCACCAAAAGGCCACCCAACTAGCGAACGAAGATTTAGATCTTTTCTATTCAGCACATCACAGTTCAAACTAAAATTGAAACTGCATTAAGCAGCCAACAGGGCTCTTTCGGGTTTGAAAAGAAACAACTTGAAAGTTGTGGAAAAAGTTAAAGCATTTTTCCGGGACCTGGAAAATTTTGAACCCGGACAGAAACGAGTTTGTATCCCGGGGCTTGCAAGTGGATTGAAAAATGTTGATCTTTGAATTTGATTCCGAGGGTTTTTCTCCTGGATCTCCGGTTTTCCTCCCTCCTTAAATGTCCCACTCCTTTCGCCTTATAAGATGTTAAACAAAAACGTTAAATAAGTATTTATGTTTGTATTAAGAATTTTTTTTCACCTTACAGGGTTAGGGAAAAATTCTGGAATTTCTTACTTTGCCTAGACTGTGAGCAGTCTCTTTCTTTTCCTCTTAATCAGTGGAAATTTAGAAGTTCCAGTAGCGAGTACTGCAAGAAAAAACCGTTTAGAAAACCGTTTTACCCCCCCCCGGTCACAGTACAACCGGTCAGCAGTTTCTAAACGGTTTTCGCTTGAAGTACTCGCCACTCGAACTTCTAAATGTCGACTGATTAAAAGGAAAAGAAAGAGACTGCTCACAGTCTATACTTGGCCTAGCCCAATTTTAACTTGCAAATAATAGTTTTTGCTCATTCTTGTGTATTGCTTGAGTACCGACATTTAAAGAGGTTTTCTTACCAAAGAAATGGATACATAATGTATCGAACATCTTATTTTCAAAATGGCGACCTCTTACAACCCGTCCGTCGAAAGGACACTGGATTTAATCTATTTTACTTAGTGGGGTTCTTGAAATGTAAACAATTCGGCCTCTGAAAGGTTTGAAAATTTTAGCACAATGTCTTGGATTTGTTTAACTGCTAATTTTTTTCACTTTTATGTTTCATGCAGCACATCTTCTATAGCGTTGTCACACCTTCTAAAAGGGATTCAGTATCTTCTGTTTCACAAGGTAAGTTTTACAAATGGCTTTTGTTTCTAGCAGTTGGATTCTGCGTCCTAAAGGCTAGGCTAATAATTTAGTTTCTTTAAGGGACCGTTCACTTTTTATTGGGAAAGGGGGAGGGGCTGGTGGAAATTAGGGGGGGCACCCAAAAAATACGGCCTAAAAGTGGGGGGGGGGGAGCACCGAAAAAAATACAGTCAAAAAGGAGGTGCGAGGAAAAAATACATAGAATTGGGGGTGGGCAACCTGGAAAAATACGGGCATGAAAGAGTGGGCCATCAAAAAAAATACAAGGCCTTTCAAATTTAAAAATAAAAGAAAACAAACTAGTATCCTCAGAATGAAAAAATATGTAATACTAGCGACGCGCTTGGGAATTCGCCTCTCTGTGTATAGAAAAGTAAATATTGTTCTGCAAGAGAAAGTTCGATAATGACGTAACAACCCAGTCCCCGAAAACTCGGCCATAAATCAAAATGGCCGAAAATTTTGCTAGTTTGAGCCAGTGTAAAAAAAATAATAATTCGACCAACGTCAAAAAATTTTTTTGCGGAAGTTCTTCAAATTATATGTTAAATAATTTGAGCCAAAAAAATTTACGGTAAATGGCACTTTAAATGGCAAAGTGCATTACTAGATACTAGTTATGAGAATTAGAATTTCGGATCTAATTTGTCCTCTTTAAGCGTAAAAATATCGATCGACATTCTGCTAATTTATTGTGTTTGACTGTTTAGAGCTGAGTTCACTGTCATGGAGCGAAATGACAGGTCGCAAGAGAACTGCTCGTGAACTGCGAGCCCTCTGGAGGAAAGCAATCATGGAGCAGATTCTTCTCATCAGGATGGAAAAAGAGAACAAGAGCTTGCAAGGTAGGCAAGGAAGCAATTTAGGCTTCTCTTGGCTTTTAAAATGTTTTCGAATAGGCGCAGCTAATGAAAACAGTAGCTGTCTAGCTAGAATCTAAAAAAAACTTTAGAGGGTTGAAGCTATGGGCTTGTTGTTCAGACTTCCAGGAAAGCAGTAAAGAACGAATAGATATAAAAAAAGTTTTGAAACCAGCGATTATTCTCGCTTTTTCGACACCGAATAACAGAATCCATACAGTTTTAAAAAGTGCCTATGACGCCATTTTTTTTTTTTTTTGCACATTTGGAAGATATAGCGTTTCAAACGTACGATATTAACATATGAGATGTGAAGGCCAAGTATTGGTGATTTTACACACACTTAAAGCTTGGATATTTTAGCCGAAAAACGGTAGTTGTCTCGCGCGGCCAAAATACCATGACACAATGGCTTGTGACGTAACCTAGGGGACACAAACTAACTTTTTAGTATGGAGGAAAAGCAGAAAAGGGGAGGAAATTGTGTTGCTGGCACTCCCAACGGTCAAAACTGCTAAAACACAAAGAAATGACATGTTTAGTGTCTGAAATCAAAGTAAAAATAAAACGAAACCTCGACGCTGTGTCCCCAACATTACGTCACTCGACCCAGTCCCTGTGACCATTTTAAGGGGCAAAATAGTGGATTTTTAAGGGGACTGAAAAGAGTGTCTCAAGGTCTGCACCGTGATCAAGTTTTTCGCTTGAAAGCCTAGAGATTAGATTGCATTTGAGAATCAACAGCAAACAAATCAATGAAGTAGTTTAAAAAACTGTAAAAGAAATGAAATTACTATTCATATAATAGAACGATCTTTTGATTAATAACAGAGACAGTCTCCGCATCAGTTTGTATATGAAATTACTATTAGCAACTAAAAACCCCATCTCAAAACCAGGTGACAAAACCTGCTGAAGTCCTTTTCAAAGTTTCTCGAAATTTGTCGAAATCTGTCAAAGGGAAGAGCCTGTTTTAAATAACTTTTTGCTTTACATTTTAGTTAACCAAGGTGCTGTGGAAGTTAAGCGCTTGAAATTGGAGTATGAGGAACAATTTACGTGTTCAGATGAAGCAGCCGAGAGATGGAATGAGCTTTTGAAGTGCACTTGGAAAGTTGAAAAGGCAGAACTGAAGGCTGCTGTAAAAGCAGGTTGGGTATTATGGAATTTTTTTTTCTCCATTGAATTGATAACTGTGATCAAATAAAAGGCGCTCAAAGAGCACATGTGGTCACTCCAATTTTCACAACTATTACGATTTCTTAGACCAAGTAAAAAGAAAATTAGATGTTTCTCGTCCTTGCCCGCTAAACCTGTGATAGATAAACAAGCCT
>JAOEHV020007982.1:0-18997 GCA_025447995.2 Isaurus tuberculatus | reverse complement strand
TGCCTTTTACTTCACTTGAAAATGACCTCGGAGAGGTCGAAACGTAGTGCTTTTTTATCGTTATCATTCTTGACTAAAATTATATCAAAGAAGTTATTGATTAAGTTATCCCTTAGTTTTTTTTATCTTTTGAATTTTGTACTGGTTATTGAGCCATGGCTACATCGGTGGCCTACTAGGCGGAGCTTTAAGTCTTCCCTCTCAGACATTTATATTAGTCTCTCGTTAAAAGATCGGCCATACCAAGACCTTAATATTTGTTTGACCTTCTTTTCCTCCAAGACTGACGCAGCTTTCCGTCCTTGCAAGTTTTGGTATCAAATTGAAAATCATTTTACTTCATGGACCTATTTTGCGTCGGGTTAGTGTCCCGTCTAGGGAGGTTATACACGCATCCGCTTTATATTACAAAAATCCGAGATGAACACCGGCATCATAGGAGCGAGACTCGTCAAAGGAAAATATACCATAGAGCTCTACAGGTACCGGTTATCGATGTTGTCAACACGTTGTGATCTTTTGAGCTCTGGTTTTCTATGTTTTAAATAGTCATCTCATATCACGATCACTGCTATATCTGATGGCTAAATAATAAAAAATATGAACGGTTATCGCATTTTTGCCGTTAGTTCCGTACTATTGTTCTGTGCGGAACTTAACTCGATTATTCAAGCGGCCTGCGATTCAGAGAGTAAAGAAGACAACGAAGAAACCGGTCCGTGTATCATTCGAATAGACAGACTACCTCGATTAAAGGGAATCAGGGTTTGTATCTTAAGAACTTTTTGAATAATTGGGAAGTTTTAGGTATGCTGGCTAAAACGTTGACAAAAAAATTTGTTTCAAGACATCAAAGTCCCTTTACGACCTATAGAACTTTTGAAAGGGCTTTAGAGATATTTTTATCGCAACAGTCTTCTTCATTGAAGACTAAAAAAAATGATAACATCTCTGAGATTGTAACAACAGTAGCAAGATAAAAGTTTATTCTAACTACTAAAGACTCTTTCCTTTGGTATAAACTAACCGAGGTTTGACCGGGGTTTAAATCAACTCAGGTTATTAAGTATCATTGTCAGTGTAAGCACTGCTAACCAGGGCCCGGTTGTTCAAAGGTCGATTAGCAATAACCCTGGGTTAAGGTAAAATTTAAACATTAATTTCTTTACAGTGAAAGGTTTTCTTTGCTCATGATCACTGCTCAGAATTTCCAACACTAAAAACAAGTGAACCCCAAACTTCAAAGTCAAGTCAGTTTATGGATCGTAAGAAACACAAGCATGGATTAAAAACTTAACCCTTTATAGTGCTAATCGACCTTTGAACAACCGGGCCCTGGGTTTGATCCAAACTAATCTTGCCAGAATTGGGTTTGGACTTGATCGCGTGCGTCGAAACTGGGTTAGTTTTCTTTTGACACATGCGCAGTTTTACGTTTACCCATCAAAGGACGTATGAGTAAATCCAATTTGAGCGTGTATGTGTGTAAAAATAAACTCGCATATTCGCTCCTTTGTCATGTTTTGATTGGTATTTAGCACTTCTTCTTGTTCATGTGAACGTTTCGATTTTGCCATAGAGAGATTGTATGGAAAGTTCGCTCGGCCCGTGATAACTTGAGGGGATGACCCAGTCCCCCCAAAAGGAGACTCGAGTCATATGTCAATAAACCTTGAGAATTTATCGCTCCTCAGATCGGTCACGTGAGAAATGTGCAGTTGGATCCAGGCCAAAGGACGCATAAAGTTATAACATTGAGTGTAAAACCTCCCATATTTGGTAAGTTGCTAATTGTCAACTTTCTCATTATTTTCACTTAGCAAGACCAGTTTTTAGATGGCAGTTAGTATAACTGCAGTTTGGGATATCGTAACAAGAAAAAATATAAGTCTTTATTAACAACACGCTATATTCAAAAATTTATGGAGGGATTACATAATATAACGACTCTGGGCCGTATACATCCTATCTGCTTGCGAAAAAACTTTAAGGTTTTGTTTTTGCGGGACGGCAGTTTAAATTGGCACTACTCAATGTCCTAATAAATTTTGTAGAAAATAAGCCCCAAAAGACCGATTGTTTTGACTTTGAAAATTTTAGGGATAATTTAGCAGGGAATAACAATAAAGGAATGATATATTGTTTTTTTCATTTCCTTGGCTAATCATTGTTTTACTCTCCAGGATTCGAGGTTGACGAACGGTAATGATTTGACGTTACCTTTTATTATAAGCTTGAAACTCTTTATCTTGAAGGTGTCAGGCCAAATGGAGATTTTGTGACTCTTGTAACCGTTTTCCAAAAACTGCCATTAAGAAACTGGTTCTTCTTTGTAACGCACGCAAATGTACTACACCCAAGATTTTAGGTTTTTTTTTTTTTTTTTTTTTTGATCGCCTGACTAGAAGCGTTGGAGTTTTTTCGCCCAACCCTTCAGCCAAGAAAAAAGCCCTGGCATGGGCACGAGACTGGAGATAAAACAACTATTTTGCATTCGGAACTCCGTTTGTTCAAATTAAAAAAAAAAGCACAACAATTTTTTTCTCTGAAGAAAAAAAACTTCTGTAATGGTAATCGAATCCGCAGGAGCACCTGATTACTTGTCAGTTGCTTTTTACCCACTGAACTATTGGAAATGTTAAGAAGGGCAGGTCAGTTTAGTTTGGTTCTTGTATATAACACACTGGATCCGGATATATAGCCAGATTAACACTGGTTCAGTGTACCCGAAAAATTGATAAGTTAATAAACTGTGTGCAAATCGTAATACTATACAAAATAAAGAAGATACCAAACCAATAATTTTCTCATACAAAAAAAAAAAAGACTTCTGAGACTGAGGCTGTACCTTGAGTCGAACCAATGACCTTTGACAGCACCGGTCAGAACTTTTTTTAAAGAATAACATTGATATAAGTCTTCTTTATTTCATGTAATTATTACATTCTCCACATACTATAATCTCTTTAATTGTTGCTTCACTTCTTTTCAGAAATTCCGAACTTTTTGTCTTCCGATGAATGTGACAAATTGCTGAAGATTGCCCGATCTGGTCAACTGGAACCCAGTGACATTTATCACCCGTCCTTGTCAATCAATGGTACCCTGGGTCCAGAAAGGTTTTTCTACGAATGGGACACCGATCATGACGGTTATATAAGCGAGGAAGAGGTAAATTGCTACCTGCTAGATGGTGGTATAATTTCAATCAACATTGTACACTCTTTAGTAGCAATAATGGAACCACTAAAAACGACCTTCTCCCAACATGCAGTTGTGGTTTCATGGCCCAGTTGATTAGAGCATACCTTGGGTGCCAGAGGTCAAGGGTTTGAGTCCTGTTAGATCCATTTTGAAATAGTTTAACTAAAAAAGGCAACGTTCACTGCTTAAATCAAAAGAAAAAGAAACACTTGCCTGAACAATGTAGCGTAAAAAGGTATTTTTAAAAACCTTATCCCTTTTTTAGGTTTTAAACCTACAGACTTTTTAAGTCTTTCCTTTTTAATTTTGCAAAGATGATAAGAGAGCTGATCTACCTTCGAGATCTTCATCTTACACCCGTGGATGTCCAAGACATGTAAGTAACAGGAATCGTTATAACTTTGAAATGTAGAGCTAGCTCGCACAAAGAATAGAACAAATGATTCGTCGACATAGAATAAAAACTGGATATCGGTCGAATACTTGGTAGTTATTCGAAATAATGAGTTGTTAAAGATTTTAAACTATTTCTTTATATTTTTGGCTTGCTGTCGCAAAATTTATTTCTAATCATATAGTCTCTTAGTCATCGTGAGGTATCTAGGCCGAAAGCATATGGAGAAAATAACATTTTGTTTTTCTTTTTGTTTTAAATAAAACTAAAGTGGGTTTGCGATTAAACACAACACGCGACTAAGGCTTTACTCAGACTTTTTGATCCATTCCATAAGTAGTGTAAAATTAATTCAGTTGCTCTGGGGAAGTTAAAAATCGGAACGTCAGCTCCAGCCAATACGTACATATGTCGCCTAACCAAAAATTTTAAACCTGCACGGAGCTGCCGAAACTACGCAAGCGCATTGGTTTAAATAAAGCTTAGAAAAGAAAAAGAACCCCTCGGAGTTAGAATGAGATTCGCAAATCTCAGATTTCTTGCAAGGGCCAGGGTTCAAAGCTGGCCTTTTTTAAACACTTAAGAACTTTTCTAGTTAATTTTTTTAACGTCTGTTAATGTTGTTTTCTTAATAAAAAAAACTTTTTTTCAATAGGTTTGACGCGTTGGGGTTTGGCAAAAACAAAGAAGGTAAAATTTTTCTCTTCTTTTGCTTGTGGGATGTTACTGGAATGTTAGTCACAAGTATCGGTAGCGCATGCGTGCTAGGATTAGGAATTTGTCTGATGTTAGCAGCCATGGAGAGCAGCTGTTTATCCACATCAGCAAATAGGCTAAGGATCCCTCAAAAAATAATAAAACAACAGTAAAAGCGCAATGCTTGTGGGAGGTGGTTGAAGTGTTAATAACCAGTATAAGCATAGAATATGTTAGCTAGTATCTTTTAGTTACACAGAGTTTGACCTGTTTATAATTGTGTGTAATATCGTGCATATTTTTTTTGGTTCATAAACGTCTCTGGTATCCAGGTAATATTGCCAAGAACGAGTTTCGTCCCGAGAAGATAATGCAGTATATCAGCGACCTCAGGAAAACCAACATCAGGGTAAAAGGTCGTCATAGCAACCAGACATGGCTTTTCGGTGCAGAATATGAAAAGCTAGAGGACACTCTCAATCGAAAGTAAGGTGGGAGGGTTAAAGAATTATAGTTATCACTTTTTTGGGCATATTGTGGCGTGTTGTAAGACTAAAATAGAGATTTTGCGGGCTGAAATACATGAAAAAATATGGAAAGTGAGAGCCAAAAGCCAAACAATTTTAGCACTAATTTTAAAATATTTTTCATAAGTTTTTAAGCTTTAGCTAATACAATCATGTAATATTTAGCCACCTTCACTTGATGTTGTTTTTTGTCAGTGTAAAAGGAAAAGAAAACCAGATGGTGTACTGTAAATACTCGCGTAATTGTTTAGTCTATTTCACGGGAAAAAGTGTGTTTTATAACATTGGATAACGTTTAGATATTTCGTTCCTAAAGCAGCAAGTTTGGGCGTTATCCTTATATTTTCATTATTCATTTGTAATCTAAAAGTTAAACCACGCATTTTGGTAATATTTGTCCAAGAAGGACAGCCATAACACGCGTTATTCTGAATTATCTCATATCGTAAAACGTAGGTAAACGGGTTGGTTTATCATCGCGATACTGCGTTTATTCCAAAAAAATATTTGGAACGATGATTTGTGTTTTCCTTAAATTATCTCTTTTCTAAAAGCGACAGCTAGGTTAACTATTGTCAAAAATCCAACTGACAAATGCAACACCGTGGTCTTAATTTATTATTAATACCTTTATCTTTTTGATCCTTAGCTTACCGTTACCTATATTCATATCGTTATCGTTATCCTTTCCGTTACCGTTATCCTTTCCGTTATCGTTATCCTTTCCGTTATCGTTATCCTTTCCGTTATCGTTATCCTTTCCGTTATCGTTATCCTTTCCGTTATCGTTATCCTTTCCGTTATTGTTATCCTTTCCGTTATCGTTATATATCGTTATAATTTATATTACTGTTAGTTCATTGCAAGATTCCTGTTTGCAGGAAAGCAGCTCTAACCGGCCTTCCACTAGAAGTCATAGCGGGTAGCGAGACTCCAGTTGTAAGTTGTATCGTTTTTTTTTTGTCATAACGCGTGTGTAGTAAGGTCCCCCACCTATGCATGCAGTTCATGTTGTTATCGGACTTTGGGAATTCAATATGGTCGATTTGGATGGTGTAACAATTTCGAATTTTTTTTTAATTGAGTGACCTTCAACTTAGTTCTTTAATTTTATCTTTGTCGTTGGTTTAATAATTTTTTTTATTGGTAACGAATTACCACATCAAACCCGACATTCTGACCTTCCCCCACCACATATATGTGCATTTGAACTATAGAAGTTTGATATTCTATTTCAGGCTGTGAACTATGGTGTTGGAGGTCATTATCATTGTCACTATGATTCACACGAAGTTAGAGGAGGCCGGCCTTGTTGCGATCGCCGTTCACTCGACAATTGCCGTTTGTGTAGGTGAGTGCTCCAAAGTTCTTCTCTGTATTTACGATCATATAGCATTTAAAGGTACTGGACATAACCTGGATAACTCTCTACATACACCGCATGCAATCACGCGCGCTAAAATGTAACATTTGTAAGTTGTGATGGTCACTCCCCGAGGGGAAGACGCCGCAATGGTTTCAAAATCAGTTTCAAAAACAGAATTTCAGATAATCGAGATTTAAAAAAATTCTAGCTTGCTTATAAACTCCCGTTCTTTTTCCCTTCAGTGCATATCTTATAAAGCTGCATTTGAACTTAAAGAAAATCATTTGTCAGTGTTCATGATACCACGAATGCTAAGAATACATTTAAAAATGACAATACACTAAAAATATAACTGAGAACAAAATACAGTAAAATACAACCAAGAATACAATACATTAAAGTTCAATACACAAAGAATACTGTTAAGAATACAATACACTAAGAATTTAATTAAAACATTTTAAAATGCAAATTTGAGGTTTCCCTTAGCTTCAGAGTACTTATATTAACATAATGGTTTTAAGTTTAAAAACTAGTATTTACTATAATTGCGCCTTGTCGTATTAATAAATCAGATTTAATTTTATAGGTACATTACAATTCTGTATTTCCTCAATGACGTAGAAGAAGGAGGTGAAACAGCTTTTCCCATTGCAAATAATCAAACTTTTAAAAAGAAGGTATAGATGAAATTGTCTTGGGAGTTTTGAGTTTGATGATGGGCAATTGTTTTTTGCTACCGAGAACTAAAGTTTGCTGATCGAGAGTAATGATTTCTGCTGGGCACTAGAAAGGAATCTACCTTCAGATGTGTTGATTTATTCTGCATTTGCTTTAAAATCTACTCTAAAGCACGTTAAAGATCCCCCTCCATGAAAATCAACGACTGTTTGAAACATGTCGTATGTGCATCACGTTAGATAAAGTTAAATTTGATCCGATGACCAGGATGCTTGACAATCAACAGAAGTGACTCTCAGTCCGAAAGGTCTGGGGCCAAGGGTTGGGAAATATATCTGCTCAATATCAATCCTTCCAACTGTAGTTTCCTTCATTTGCTAGCTTTGATGGAGAACTATTGATGAAAACGGTGAGTTATGCTGGGTTCGATTTTCGCTCGGGGCATCGGATTTCTTTTTTCAGATTTTTGCCTCGACTTCATGCGACCGTGGTGGCTTGTTGACTAATATCGATTACCAACGTTTTTCTACGTCGTCGGTCGAACGCACTCCCCTAATTTGCAATTATCACTGGTATAAAATTTATTCTTACACATTTCACAGATCCCTCTGTCTGAAGTCTAACAAAATGTTTTCAATAACCCAATATGATTTTTTTAGACTGACGTTTTTCTAAAAAAATATCCAAATATTTTCTCTAGATATGGAACAGGCAGTTTCCTTATTATTCCAACCTAAATGCGTACTGTGCCAAGTCCAATGTTGTGATATCTCCCAAGAGAGGCAGTGCTATCATGTGGTATAACCACCATCTCGACGGCCTTGGCTGGCTTGGGGCTCTACACCGTATGTCTTACCACGGGGCATGTGACGTCATCAAAGGGGAGAAATGGGTCGTAAACAATTGGATTGACGTCATTGGCAGAAATTATGATGACTTACGAACGTGGACAAATCGAGACAAAAGGATATTTGAAGGAAAATACGTTGGGAAACCAAGGCATAGGATCAACTTAGTAATTTAGTTTATTTAAGCGCCTTCTAACAAATTGAAGTGCATTTTTATACAACTGCTTGAGTTCTTTCTGATTGCTATCCAAAGGGTAAGTTTTTCGGTTTCAAACTGTGCATGAATGGAATGAAGAAAAAAAAAAGAAAAGTAATAAGGTTTATAGCTTGAGTACATGACATCCGGCCGATTCCTTGCATTTGTCCATTTATCTAAAAGCCTTCATTTTCATCAAGACGTTTATAGGAAGCTACAACAACTCCCTAAGTTTTGTTCAGGAAAAGAACTTTTTTGAGTATTGTATCTGCGGGTTCGACAGTAATAGGAATACAGCTTTAACGCATCACAGTTGAAGTTTTGTGTTGGCGAATTACCTCTGCCAGTTCATCCTTGTTTTTGGATGCATGGTGAAAATCACTTCAAATTTTCATTATTTGACACGCATGCACTAAAATCACGCTAAGATCCTGTTTCTGTGGCTTTATTATCATATTAAAAAATATCAAGCAGTTTACATTTCTAAAGATTTTTTAGTCTTTTAGACCTAGAATATAAAAATATTATTGATAATCAGCCTGTTTAGCCACGGTTTTGTTATCCATCTCCAATGCTTTATGTACTTTTACCCCAAGAACAGACTACAACAAACTTGATGTTGACAACTACTTAATCTCCCCTACCAGAAACTAAAACATAATTTTAAGTATACAATAACTTTTCTCTTAGCATTCCTTGATAATTCTTTGGAATTAAGATCCTTAATTTTCATTTATTTATGCAATTACAATTACTAATTAATATTTTCAACGTTTTCAAACTTCATATGCTATTCAGTGGAAGTAGTACGCTGACAGCCACCAGCTCAACAGTTTTATACTTTTCAACTTATTAAGCTTTAACACTACGTTAAGTATTTACGACTATTTCACTTTATTGTGCTCAAGGCAAACACCGCTAAAATTGAACCCGACGTCTCTAATCAATAGCAAAAGTTACTATTTTGTAAAATGGTCGACAGACAAAAAGTAGAAAGATTGGCTCTACTACGGAAAGAATCGTTGAAATGGTCGCCTCACTCCGCCATGGTGGTGCTGACTACTGAGAAGTTCACTCCGTGTTTCTTTAACCGATCGATCAGCGTAGTCCCGGTAAAAGCTGCAGCTGGGGTCAACACACCTCCCCTGCGAACCAATAAGAACACACCATAAACATGACATTCTTGTGATGCTTTGTTAGTTAGGATAGTGTTTGACTGTTGTAACTGGGTTATAGGAATTGGCGTTGTGAAACTACCTCAGTTATATACCAGTGTGTTTCTTAAGGCTTGAGAAGTGGGGTACACTAAGTGGGAAAGCAGGTACACCTGGAGTGGGTACGAGGTCATCAAGCGCCAAATGCTCAAGTATCTAGAGAGGTCTGGGGGCATCCCCAGAATTATTTTGAACTTTCGAGTTGGAGAAAACCGGTACGGCCGTCGGGGAACGTCGGTACAATTTACCGGCGTACCGGCCTTAAGAAACACACTATACACATATCTACAGTAACTGTGAAAGAGTCGAATCAGGATGCATAAGGATTCAAATCCGCGACCTTTTGAATACCGTTGTAACGCTGTTACCAACTGAGCTGTGAAAAAACAAATGTCAGAAACGGGTCAATTTTAGGTAAACCATAAATGGTACTTTAAGGTGAACAATGCAAACTTATGATTTTATTAATCGCTGTTTGATCGTCCTCCCAGTTTCCCGAAACATGAAAAATTAAACACGTAGTTCAGATAAATCAAGTTTGAAAATTTTTGGATGATTATACAGATTTCTTACAAACATGTATTACCGAAAATACGATAAAATTATTTCCGCAGCTTTACTTTTCCGTGTACTTGTAGCTGTTATAAAAGGTTAACAAAGAGCAGTAAATTGAACGTAAACTTGGTTTTGTTATGTAGAAAAATGCGGATAAATCTAATTAAGCGCCCGAACGCTAATTCGAACGGTTACGATAGACGACTGTTGGAAAACCTGTTAGGCAAAGACTCCTCCAAAATGACCATAGCTGCCTGCACCATGCAGATAGGAGTGGTAACATAACCCAACTCTGAAATTTAAAAATAGGATTTTTTAAGATCACATGCATAATAACGCTATAACTAGGTTTGTTATGCTTCAAGTTTGAATTTTTTTCTCAATTCAGCCCGGCCACTCTCTTTTTACACATTACGAAAAAATTCTTCTTGTTGTTAAATTCACGTAGCCGAATCTTCAACAAACCTACAAAAAAAGACCTTCCAAACTGTGGACTTGGTTGGACTCTGGCACAAAATTAAAACCTGCATTATATTGTATATGAATGCTAAATACCGAATGGACTATCGGTGTTTATGAGTTCCACTGAGTTCTAATATTGGATTTAGTATTACTTAACTAGTCAAAGAAAAAAATTAAGAAATACTTTTTTCAAAATCTATTCATTTCGAAAATACGTGCAATGGGTACTATTGAAATTAGACCCCTAGTATAGTAGCCAATCAGAAAGCAGGGTTTGCAATATTTCACATGAAGAGCGATACTAATAATTGGTAATAGACGGGTCCCTAGTAGAGTAGCCAGTCAGAATGCAGAAATCCACTGGTGGAGAGATACTAGTATTAATGATAGGCAATTTGATGAATGTCATGTAAAACTGACTCACAGTTCATTCGTCTTTAAGGTCTAATTGTTAACTATATAAAATCTGCTAGAATAAAGTTCTAAAAGAAAATCTATACCTGGCCCAGTAACTTGCGTTATAATCTGACTATCTGGTTTTGAAGGTAGATCGCTAGAAACAAAAAAAGAAATTGATTATTAGGAAGCTAAATAAACACGCCATACGAACACTACGTTGATTAACTAATTCATTTTCTTTCCAACAAAAGTTAGTTTCACCAAAACATTTGGATTTAACATCTATATTTTGTGGACAAATGACTAAGATGAAAGCTGCCAGGTTTTTAGCATCTGATAAACAAATCAAATACGAAGTTTGAGAAATATATTTTCCTTAAGATAGAATATTTAGAATTGTCCATCAGGCTGTAATTTAGACATTTAATTCTCATACAAGTATAGAAAGAATAAATGCACTAAGTACAAAAGTAATTACAGCCACTATAATGGGTACAAAGGCTACAACTAATAAAAAAATATTGAAGTCAATGCTCTCGTACCCACTTTCCATGGTTTTTCTGCTGTAACCAGCACCAAAGAACTTAATGGAGAATGAGGTTTCTTCCATCTAGAGCAAGCAGAATAATAAATAAGATAATGAAAACTCATCACTCAACAAGTCTATCTCATCACTCAACAAGTCTATCTCATCACTCAACAAGTCTATCTCCTGCTACTACAGAGGTAACCAACTTAAATGACATTATCTGTTGTTATATTGCTTTGTTTCATCTTTTCTTATTGTTACAATGGCTCATTGTGCTGAACAGTAAAGATTAAAAATCTCAACCTTTTAAAGATTAAAATACATAAAAACCTGAATTTTTTTTCATTTCCTTGGTACTTACTTGTTCTCTTGTTGGACCTTCATGGCTGAAAAATCCCCCTGAGAAGAGTCTTGGGTACTGACAAGACAACAACATGAAAAAATGTTAGTTTATCCCAGTCACAGTTATTGAAAAACAAAGTAGAAACAAGAGAGGGGCATAGATCTACGGATTTAGAAAAACATTGCACAAAGCTAATAATTTAGCTTGTCCCAACTATAACGATTTACTGTTTTTCATTACTTAGAGTTTGCTCAGAGTCACAATCTCATCAAGTGTAATGCCTGAATGGGATCGCATAGGCAGTGGAGCAGGGGGGTACCAAGCTAAAATTTGAGGGGGCTGAGACCCCCCCAAACCCCCACACACACACGTTTCAATGCCAAAACTTTCACTTAAGCTGTAGTATATAACAATAAAATATGAGTATCTTTAGGTAGATTGAGTCGATAGATCGGCTTTGCAATTAACTGTAAAGACTGAGCTACCTTGGAAATAGATGCCTAGAAGTCATTGGATTGCTCATTTTGACGAAACACGATGAGACAGGATCGCCTGTACAGCTGCATGCTAATGCACTGCCATAAATCAATTATGGACACACTCAACCTTACTGTCATTGCAAAGAGGTTTTCCTCTGCAAATGACCTACGCAAAGGGCACTTTGGAAAATTTGACTAGGGTTGCGAGCCCCCCATGTTTCAAGACGCTCCGCCGCCACTGGATTGGTGTAAGTATCATTATTATACTCTCCATAAGTCAACACCATAGAATGTTTGGAAATGAAATTTTTAAGTTCAAATAAGATTGAATTTTCTAACTGTTTTTTACAGTGTAGTGTAGCTTCTATCAAATTAACATCAGTTAGAGTCACAGTTTTTTATTTGCTTTACATTACCAGTGGAGTCTGATTTATTATAAATACTAATGAGTTTTCAAAAAGTTCACTACATCCAGTAAAAAAAGAAAAATGTTATTTTTACTGTATTTCTAATGAGCTTTCATACCTTCTCAAGAAGGCTTCTTCCACATCTAAACCTTGCCAAAATCACAAATATTGATCCAAAGAATATCAGTAAGATTACAGAGAACAATGAGGACATGGTCATGTATGCTCCATACTGGACAGGGTTTTTCTCTTTCTCTTCAACATTGTATCTCTGTGTTCGTCTCACAACTGACACATCAGAACCAAGAAAGGGAATGCACCACTTGCTAACTTCTTTGCTTTGGAACACTGCACCCCTGAAAACAAAAAGTAGGAGCTATCATTGCATTTATCATCACCAGCATCTTTATAAACTACATTTTTGAAGTAACACGTCAGTGACATTCATTGACATCATCATTAGCACCAAAACTTTAATTATTACAAGTAATCACATTTACCACTACCACAGCTAATACTTGACCATCATCATCTTCATTTCCACCAACGATCATTACCACCATCATCTTCATTGATGATCATCAGCATCAATGATCATAATCCTAATCATCTTCATTTTCATCACCAATCATCACCACCACCATCATCATCAACGATCATCAGCATCTGTTATCATAAGATTTCATAATCTTTATTTCCATCAATGATCATCACCACCGCCATTATCATCATCATCATTGACAATCATCATCAATGAACATAATCATCATCATCATTGGCAATCATCACTATCAAAAAACATCATCATCATCTATTTCTATCAATGAAGACCATCATCATCATCAATGATCATCATCAATGAACATAACCATTATCATCATCATCATAACCAACTTTGTCACTGCCATCAATGATCATCATCATCAATGACAATCATCATTATCATCAGCCATCACCACCATCATCATCACAACAACCACAGCCTTATTTACTTGTCATCATAATCATATCAAATTCTAAAACCACTGGGAGTACTGTACAACTATTTCCATCTTTCACTACAAGGGGACTATTGACAGATCTCTAGGACATAGGAATTCCTCTAACTAGCCCTCTACTTTAATGCACTGGTTATAGTTAATTGAGTTAAACTGAAATAACCATCTGATGAAGGGATTAAACAGTACCAAAAATTCAGTAAAATAACTAGAATCCAAACATTTTTCACAAAAATCATCTCAAAGAAAAGAAGGTTGCAGAAAAATCTTAATTTATCCTCGATGATGACTTTTATCAGAAATGTTTGGATATTTCTCATTTATTTTAATCAACTTTTTTTAACATTCTAATTCTTAGTATTTTATAAAAATTTACCAATAAGATATGTTTGTTAATTGTGAATAATAACAAACCTTCTTGGTAGTTTGGGACCAAACCTGGGCATTGGGTTTGGAAATAGTTCTTTTCTTAACCTCTTAAGGTTGCCCTCAAAGTGACTTGCTATTCCATAAATGATTGAATGGTATGTTCCATAGTGTGCTGCAGCACCCTGATTGAAGCCAATAAACTTTGTATGAACTAATTTCAATTCTGATCTGGTGATTCCACATTATATTGCAAGGCTAGTTGTGACACAATATAATTCCATATTGGTGGAATGGTGCAGCCACTCTGCCAATATGAGAAATAAATTTTGTCCTAATGCCACCATATAATGTGGAATCACTGGCTCAAAATCTGAACTAGTTTTGTATTGCAATTTTTTTCAATTTTATAGCATGTACAAAAGCCATCACCAAAAACTGTGAGATTGAATGGTGAGCTCTCAATATTTGTCCCACTTCCCTACGAACCCCTTTACTTAATCTCCCAGTGCACACCATGCATGTGGGTATTAATTTTTAAAAAATCCTCTTTTACATTTTATTTTGTACTCATTTCTTGTGAAAAACTCAGTGTTTTTGTACATTTCTTGAATGAAATTCTCAGAAAATTGATAGCAAGCTGCTGTATTTCAAATTAAATTTTGACTTCAATTCACGTCCGAAAATCTTCAAGTGACGTTCACCATCTGTGAGAGGTCAGGGTGTGAAATTTATGTTGATTAGCTGGTTTTTACCGGCTACTGTGACTGTGGGCTGGTAAAAGTGTCTCAAAAACACAATAATGTAGCTGGCCAGACAGCAGTTTTTAATATAACTGCAATTAGGAAAATATATATAGAGATTGACTGGCTGAAAATTTTCTTAATTTTGCACCCTGGAGTAAGAAAAGCTTCAAAGCAATCCCAATAGCAACAACAACAAGACTTTTGAAAAAAATCAGTCTGACCATGTAGTATGTCAGTAAACAGATGAAAATTTTGTGTTTCTTTTTAAAAAACAATTTTTTTGTATAATTATTCTTACCCAGAATTTTTGTTTACGGATCAACAAATTAAAGTTGCCGCTTGTGACCGTGACAGTTGCACAACCCATTGTATTTGAACAGTTTGAATGACTGAAATCTCAAACTAGTGGCTTACCTAGTATGGATTTTGAGGTCATTCCTTCGACATGATTGTGTAATTTATTTGCATTATTTTTATTCAGACTCTTTTTCCTCATGGCTAATTTTAATGAATTAAAATTGCTGCTTGGTGCCATGACAGTTGCACAATCATTGTATTGGAACAGTTTGAATGATTGAAAATTCAAATTTTAAGTGGCTTACCTCTGAATTTTGTGGTCATTCATTCGTGTAACTTTTTTAAAACTACTTTTCATTTATTCTTACCGAGATTTTTTTGTTCATAGCTAAATATCAACAAACTTAAAAAGTTTCAGTTCATTTGTTACCTGGCATTTTGAGAAAATTACTACTGAAATGGCACAAAGAAAGAGCTTTTAGCCACATTAATTATATTTTTCAACAAACCTTTGACCCACTGTGAACTGACAGAAAACTTTCAATGTGGCAAAGATCACCTAAACAACAATAACCATTAGTTTTCTGCAAGTTATTGATTGACTCAAATTACACCAGTCCTAATACATAAGACATAACAAATAATACACGAGGCATAACAAATAATATTTGTATACAATTATTCTGAAAATCCTTTATCACCATTTATTTAATAACTATAATTCCTAATCATATACTATTTAATGTTTTGGGAATAAAATTCTTTGAATTTAGAATGAGTTAATTATAAAGGGCTTTTTGAGGACCACAATTTAAATAAAGAGCAAGAAAGACAACCCAACTTTGCTTGGAACATCCCACCAAAAGGAACATTAAATAAACTTTTAGATCAATACTTTGCATGGTTATAGTAACAGAGATCACTTATAACAAAGAGAGAAGAAGATAGATTGGGGAGGGGGGGGGGGCAAATTTACTTTACAAAACAAATATATGCTAACTAAAGTTTTTTAAGTTACTCAGGATACTGGTTTAATTACATATTAATAATTTTAAATACATCATAACAATTACCAGTCCTTTCTTGGACTGGTAATCATTATGATGCTACATATTAATATTAAGTAACTTTCTTACCTGGAAAATTTTGAGCAGTAAAAGACACACCCATATCAGCTGGGATGCTATCAAATCCACACGTACCAATAACATGGACTCCAGCTTCTTTAGCATTTTCATGGTATTTTAGCTGCATTTTTTCCAAGTACTGCCCAATGATTGATGTACAAAAATATTAAAACTTTTAACAAACAAAACTTACTCAGATATTGGTAGTGGTTTTATAAGACACCAGTTTAATAAAGTCAAAAAGCCAAACTATATTTACAGAGGATAAACTATAACCCATACAATGTGTATCATATTTCTTAAATTGTAGACAAGGAAATGCATAAAATAATAAATAGTTTATTTAAGGTCTTTATGCGCAGGGAGTGATTGCCCAATCTCCCAAGCCAGAGGATAATGTTTAAGTGGTTGATGGCACTGATTTTGGCATGAAAGTCGATTCAATGGGAGAGGAAAACCAGAGATTCTGGAGAAAATCCCTTGGAGTCAGATTGAGATTGACAAATTTAAGCCCATTTGTGAGCCCCAGGTTTCAAACTTGGGTTCCGTAGTGGTGGGAGGCATGAGTGATAACCACTATATGCCAAACTCACTCCCCATTCTCTAATTTAACATTATAACAGCTAGAGGGGTGATAAAATTTTCATCAGAGTAATCTGTAAATTGTGAAAATAGATAAAGAATAAAAGGAAAAAAATTAAACAGCACATTAGGCAAAACCTATTTAGTTTTTTCTACAGAAGAAAGAAGGTAGGGTAAAACTTTTATTTCTTCCGAAGAGGGATAAGGAAAAAAGAGGGAGGCAAAAGGAGAGGGGAAGGAAACTCTTATGTTTTTCCATTCCAATATCACCACTTTAAAGCAATGCTGCTTTGGAAAAAAATGAGAGTATCATCCCCCCCCCCCTTCCTTTCTATAGAAGGAAACTAATCTATTGCAGGTTAGACCCAGAAAATGTTGTTACCCATTTTATCAAATTTAAAAGCAAATGAAGTTCATACAAAAGATCAAATCCCTTAGGTTTGAACTGGGAACTTTGTAGCTGAAAAAAGTTACCAATTGTGCTAACATTGCTGCTGCAGAAGTATTATTGTAAATTAACTATAATTTACATTCTACCTCTGGTTCTCCACTGACATCAAGATGATGGCATCCATTTTCCACTGCAGCTTTCACAACAAATTCACCAAAGAATCGGTACTGAGGAGAGAATTTACTTTAGTATAAAATGACTAACATAACTTGTAAAAAAATTAAATTAAAGAGTTGAAAGGGACTTACTGGCCCAACACAGTTTAAAATTATCTGGGCTTTTGCACACATTGCATCTAATGAGTCTTCATCAAACACATCGGCAAGAATAACACCTGCTTCATCAGTAAGATCACGCCCTGCAAGCATTAGAGAGAAAGTTATATCAACAAAAGTAGTTGCAATAATAATCTAAAAAATCATAATTATGACAATGATGGCATTAATAATTATGATTATAAAAGTGTTTATGAAGACTATGATAGTAACGATTTTGAAAAAGTGTTAAGAATAGAACATGACAAGTGGTCGAGTGGCCTAGCATAGTGGAAGTGATAGTTAACAGAAATCCTGAGATAAGGGATTTGAATCTCAGTGAGTATGAATAAAACTCCTTTGAGAAAAAATTGTGCTTGACTGATGTGTAGAGGGTGGGTACATTAGTTGGGGGGTTGGGGGTTGGGGGAAAGTTAGGACACCTCAGGAAAAGGCTGGGACAGTAGTGGGAGAAAAAGAAATATGAGAAAATACAACAAATATATATAAAACGGTTTTCTTTTTATTTGATCCCTTATTCTTTTTCAGATTCCTCTAAAAGGCCATGCCCAAACCTTTTTTTTAAACATATCCCCCAAAAAATGAAACTTCCTTTCTCAAACAGTCAATAAAAAATTTATTTGAAAAAATTAAACTGGTTTGAAAATTTTGAACTAGTTTTAAAAATTTACACTGACCAGTTTGAAAATTTCATACTTAAGGTTAAATTTTTAAAAACCATAACATAGACAATATAACAGACCAAAGTCAATAGCATTGAACAAAGTCTAGAGTACAAATTAGTGAACATTTCGTAACTTGTGATATTCATACGAATCAGAATAAAGAATTTATCTTTCAGTGAAGAAAAAATGAACAAGTTTTTAAAAAGCTTATGCAAAAAGACGCCTCAAACAAAGGATGTAGAATTCAAATTTTTCGACTTCAGTATTTCCAGACGATAATGAGAAAAACCAGACAATATTATATATAAGTTTACGTACCAACTTCTTCTGCCGTATCTGCTAAAACTTGCTGGAGCTTCTCCTTGTTCCGTCCAGCTACAGCCCATTTGAAATTTCCTTTATTATTTTTTGCAACTTCAGTTGAAACAAATTTTCCTGTGAAGCCTGAAGCACCAAAAACTACAATAGCATACTGCCTCCCTTCTGCCATCTTGATGCTCGTGTTGTTGATTGCCTGGTATCTCAAGGTACTTTGAACTTTACTTCACTTTTAATGGTTTTGATTGGTTCATATGAGGCTTTACCTGATTGGCCAATCGTTTCCTCTACTTTAGCAACTCCGCTGGTCAGGTAAACACGCAAGAGCGACACGTGCGTAAAAAAATGGCGTCAATTCCAATTGTGGGAACTATAGAGTCGGACGATGAAATTGACCAATTCGACGAAGAAGAAGAAACTGATGACGATGAAGAGGTTTTTGAGTCGTCCTTTTATTGATTTAAAAGTAGCTTCATTGCAAAATATTTTTTATTTGTTTATGTTTGCTTCGTTCTATTAACATAATTTTGAGTGAACATTTTCAGACGCCGGTGAAGAAAAAGAAGAAAAAGAAAGAAAGATCTATGTTCAGCGACAGCTTTCAATTCGTTGATGTCGAAAGTTTTAGCGGAAATGCATGGAATCTTGATGTTGCTATACAAAATGCAAAGCAAGTAAAAGATTCAACGGTGATTATTAGAATTAGAAAGCTGTTTCGTCTTTAATCTTTAATTGTGATAATTGCTTAGTAGTACATTTATACTAATCATTCAATGGGGGTTGGTGCTTCGATCTTCGATTTTGTAGAGGGAGGAAAACCGCAGTACCCGGAGAAAAACCCTCGGAGTCAGATTGAGATCGACAAATCTCAG
>JAOEHV020007981.1:0-34196 GCA_025447995.2 Isaurus tuberculatus | reverse complement strand
AGTGAGGTCATTACAGGGAAATCTCGCCCTCCCAGCAGCCAATCAGATTGCAGGAAACTATCTAGCCATATAATAAAAAGATTTAACTCTAATTTTCTTACCAGGTGTTAAAAGTCCAATATCAGGTTTTATGGAAAGCCACGGCTTGCAAAATGAATTATCGTCAAGTTTAGCGATGAAAGCAAACTGAGCGGGAGACTGCCAAAGAAAAAAACACACGAGTAAGTCAGAATGGCTGAGTTCAAAATATCCAAGTGGTAAGTGTGTCTGAATTTCAATCCAACGATACTTTGTGACATGATGTAAGGGAGGTTTTCCAGGTTAAAGCAGTCCCTAGTCTGGCGCGAACTCGCAACTTCAATGTTACTAATAACGCACACTGCTATTCGGCAAATGCAAAGGTGACTTCCCAATCTAACTTTCGATGTTTTGCGATTACATAGCTTCCAAAAACTAACCTGACCAGTATTCTCTATTTGGAGAACTCGGGTCTTTTTCTCCATGAATTCAACGTCAGTGAACACAATCTGTTGAGAACATATTGGTGGATAATTTAAAGATATATTGAGAAACGTCAGCTTCCTATTCTATTTACGGTGATGATTAAAGATTTAAACCTAAAATTAATCTAATCACGTGTTTTACCTACTCGCTGACGCATTTTAATAATTTTTTAAGAACTATTCGAAAAGGGCAAAAACTTAGTTTGGATTAGTTAATTACGCGAGGTGGTTGCCGTAGTTTGTAAATCTCTGCCAGATTCGAAGCCGGCTCTGCCGAGATCTGAACAATTGCGCTACTGCCTCAACTTCTTTTCTGTATTTCAGGTTTCCATCCTTACGAGGTCGGTAAATAGAGTTGGGGAGTCAGGTTGGCGTATTGGTTATCACCCACGCCTCCCACCACTACGGACCCGAGTTCGAATCCTGGGGTTTGCACGTGGGCTGAGATTTGTCGATCTCAATCTGGCTCCGAGGGTTTTTTCCGGGATCTGCGGTTTTCCTCCCTCTATAGAATCGACTTTCACGTCAAAATCTGTGCCGTCGACCGCTTAAACATTAGCATTTCGCTAGGGAGATTGGGCAACCACTCCCTGCGTGTAAAGACGTTAAATAAAGTATTTAATTAATCAATTAATTATTACAGCTAACCTGCGACGTACTATTGTATCTGGGGATTCAGAAACTCTCGTATGCTTAGCACAAAAAAACCGTAAATAAAAGCCGGCTCAACGAGCCACTGGGCTCGTCACAGGATTTAGCTTAGCGTATTGGCATACTACTTTTTCTTTTCAATCGGATTGAACTTGCGATTTCAAACATTACTCCAAGTGTTCAAACTAGATTAAACTATAATTTAGAAACGATTCACCTTCACAACTCCTTACTTTCTTGTCTCTAAAACATTTGTGCAGTAACACACGTAGATAAAAAAACAAGTAGAAATGGATCAAAACTCAAATGGCGGCTGGACCTATTAGGCCCTCGTTCAGTCAGTCAGTCTCTTTAAGTGCTATCGACGGATATATTGCTAAATTAAAGCCTAAATTTTAAAAACTGCATATTTAGAGTTTAATGACACTAAAAACTGAATTTCTCACGACCAAAGCATGGCCTGGTGGTAGGAAATCAATGATTTTAGATAGGCATAAAGATTTTTAATTATTTGAAATAAATTAGATATTGACATGGCGCACCAAAAAAAAAAGACTATGCACGCACGCACGCGCCAGTTTCAACCGAAAGGCGGGAAAAATGGCGCCAAAACGCCACACACTTACCTCAGTGGTGCTAAGCTTGACCTGGGGAAGACTTTCATTCTCATGTCTGTCCAACGTTCGAACAACTTCTTCAAACACAATTCTTTCTTTTTCTGCATTGACTACTTTGATCTACAGGCAGAGATAGATAACAACTACACTGTTTATTGGTCGCTTTTTTCCTTGCTATTCCTTGCTCGTAAAAATCACTCGCGTTCATTGGCTCAATTATCAATTCAACAAGTATCGGAGAAAAAATGATTCAACTTTCATGGACTAAGAAAATCATTAAAAGCGCAGTACGTTTTAGGTAAAGTTTGTTAAAGATTGATTTCTTGTCTTCTATACTGACTGTGGTTACTTGGAGAGTTTCCTTTACGATATGTACTACCATGAAAAATGTGCAGAAATTTCACTTACCCCGACATCAAAAACTGCACTGACGGGTTTATGATCACTGAGTTTTAACTGAGGATGGCTGCGGTACTTGTTCTGTTTGATGTGCTGGCCTCTCCATAGCACACGATCACACCAAGCTGGAGGTCGACCCTTTTCGCTTGAAAAACATTTTTAAAGTCTTACATTACTTAACAGGAAGGGGAAGGTCAAGGAAGAAGTGGGAAGATCAAGTAAAGGATGATATGAACAATGTTGGTCTAGAGGAGAAAGATGTAGAGGATCGAACCGAATGGAGGAGTAAAATTCGACCTCTTGTAGGGAGACGCCGAAAGAAGAAGAAGAAGAAGACATTACTTAACAGAAACAGTGAGTTCTTATTGGTACGTTTGTATTTACAATAAGTATTCTGGGGCTGATCGAGGATTTAGTAAAGGGGGATATTGGGACAAATGTCCGCCAAAATCGGACCATCCTAGGGGGGTTCGGAAAAATATTAAAATGTTGGTCCTCAGAAAGATGATTTCAAGCGTTTTGAGGGATAATCGTGGGTGTTTAGTACTTTAAAACAACCTCAGTTTTTGCTATTTTTGAAGCAAAATGGTCAAAATATCTGCGTATATTTCACTTTAGGGTGTTCGACCGAATCATCCCTGGATCCGCCCCAGGTATTAATTTTGAGCCAATAAAGAGCTTTACTTTCTAGAACTTGTTAAGTTCATGTTATTCTTTAATTTGTTTGAATCAACAACTCTCTTTACTGAGTTTCAACCTGACGAACGGCACTACAGAACGATATTCGCGATTATCTATATGAAACTCATAACTCCATAATCTTTGCGAAAATGGTGCAGCACTCTTACCAAATAAATTCTATAGCAGCTGTTAAGAAAACTCATTTCTAGAAGGTCCATCAATGACACTTGTCGTTTCTCTACGAAAGGCTTACCTTTGATACAGCACCTTCTTAAGGCCGATTTAGACGGTGCGATTTTCGCCTACAACTATCGTATACAACACGCTCGCGCCATCCTACAACTTGAGCAGTAGCGTGAAAATCAAGCCTACAACTTGTCTACGACAGACGCGCGTGCGACACGAAAAAGGTTGTAGGATTTTGAAACATGTTTTAAAATGCCACGACAATCGTAGATGTCCTAGCCAAATAAGGTAAGCGAGATGACGTTGCAAGCTACAAAACGTCCCTTATGGGGTAGCCTGCGTAGTTCATTTAAAAATACGAAAATTGTTCACTATTTTTCATCTGTCGTATACAATGTCGTGCGCGTGTAAGTCATGCTGTAAGAGTGTTGTATACGATAGTTGTATGTGAAAATCGCATCGTCTAAATCGGTCTTTACATCGTGAACGGAGATAACCAAAATATTTCAACCGAGAGTTGATTAAACAAACGTAAAGTCACTCAAAGGCATATGACAAATATTGTTATTGAATGACCTAAACAAACGATATTTCAAGCATTTTAATTACGTATTATGTACATAACCGCACAGGTTATTTTCAAAAGTCCGTTTTCTATAAGTTCTATAAGTCCCCGTTGTCTCTTCAAAAATGGAATACATTTCAAAAAGTATTGCTAACTTTACCTAGTGTCCCAGTTGTCTGTTCCAGGATCATACTTGTAGGTTGGAATAAATGTAATAAAACCTTCTTGAAATCCCACAAAGCATTTCCTCTGGTCCATTTGTTGCTTTAACTGATCCTTCTCAAGTAACTTGGCTATGTTTTTCTTCTTAATTAATAGTTTTACAATATCTCCATCCAGATCGTTGATACGGTAGTTCAAGTCGCCAAGCCAAAACACCATACTAAAAGAAATCATAAAGACTGAAAGTCACAGGTGCGTTACTTAACGTTGTAAGTACTGTATTGTGCAATACTATAGTGCATTACATTTTACTGCATCTGTTTTGCTGATGGCTGTTTTCCGTTTACAACGATGCCACGCCACGATACTTTACCCTTTTTTCTAAAACCATCTCTACCCACTGCATCCATGTCTTTCTAGGTCTCTAAACCTTTTCCCCTTTACTTACAAATTAAGAGCCTGTTTAGCAGTGTTATCCATCTCCCTTCAAAGCACATGTCCATACCACCTTAACCAGTTCCTTCTCACAAACTCCTCAAGATCAACATTAATTCCAACCCACCCATTTTACCTCTAAATTAAGAACCTGCCCAGCAGGGTAATCCATCTCCCTACAAAGGAAATGTCCATACCATCTTAACTAGTTCCTTCTCACAAACTCCTCCAGATCAACGCCAAGTCATACTAAAAAGCTAAGCAATTGACATGCTATCTTCAATATTAATTCCACATATTTTCCCGATCATGCGCCTTTCCTAACTCCTAAGCCTAAGTTGGTGCAGTCCTAACAGAAGACGGTCTTCTTGTTGGCCGACAGCAGAAGTGCCTCTGAGAATGGCGGTAGTAGCCTTCTGCGCATGCGTGCTTAGAGCGTGTCATAGGTCAAGTGTTTAATGCTATTTTCACCACGAGAACGCGAACGGAGCTTCATTATCGTTCAGAATAAAGTGAAAGTTCTCTGAATCAGTTAAATTCACAAGTTTAGGAATAAAATATTGCCGGTCCACGACACTGGTACAGCCGGGAAAATGGACCGTGGACCAGCTTTTAAATACATCCCTGGTTATTCTAAAATTGATAAACGTCAACACACCCTTTTACCAATGTGCCGAGATACTTACTCATGGTCTACAATGCAAAGAGGGTAATCTTCACTCGAAAACTCAAGTTTGTTGAAAATATCCTTGTAATCCTGAGAAATAATAATAAAGATTAACTAGTTAATAATAATAATATTTAATTATATATATCTTAGGAGGAAGGCATAGGCAGCATTCAAGCCCAGTTACGTTCTTTTTCAAATATAGCAGTTTATAAACGTATCAAAAATAACAGCAACAATAACAGATCTAAAAAAGATGTAAAAACGTAAGAACGTTTTGTATTCACTAATTTGTGAAAATTTATACCTGATTTCTTCTTTCATACAATTCTTGGTGAGCTGCAAGGTGTGAGTTGACAAAACAAATACTTGTGTTATGAAGTACCATTCTAATGGCCACGCCTCCTTTGTTACCCTAAAACCACAATTTCAGAGTATCAAACTAACTTATTATTACTAAAGGTGAAGTAATACGAGCAACATTTTTGACCAACTTGTAGCGCAACACTGTTGCATTGCAGGTTGGAAAGTTAAGTTGCGCGTACTGCGCGTATTACCACGTACTGGAAGACTTGTCATGCAACAAAACTCCCTGTTGCAGTTGGGTCCAGCTCTTGGAAACTATTCGGTAGGTAAATATGATTCAACCAGTAGCTAACATTTACACGATACACCATACGAGCTAAACCAAGATAGAATATTTAAAAAGCACATACACGCATATTTATAAATACTACTTATTAACCGAAAGTGAGGTCATTACAGAGAAATCTCAGACCGAGGCCTTGTTGTAATGACGAGCGAGCGATGGCGAGGTCATTACAAGACAGAGGTCTGAGATTTCCCTGTAGTGATCGAACGGACGATGTTAATAAGTTATTCATAATGACCTTTAGTCTATTTTCAGAAGAAAGCAAAAAAAAAACACCGGAAGTTCATTGCCATATCCGCTTGCGCGTGTGCACTCACTTTAAACGATTTTCACTCAGCCGAATCGGCAGTCGTCACGAAAAACGGGCAAAAATGATTTCTTCAAAAATGAACAGTGAAAAATAAATGTCAATAAAAAATCAGAAAAAAATCTCATAATGACTGGTCATTACAGGGAAATCTCGCCCTCCCAGCAGCCAATCAGATTGCAGGAAACTATCTAGCCACATAATAATAATGAGTACTAGTGTTAGAACTGATGTTGATATCAGTAAAAGTTTTAGTATACTGGTGCTGGGGAGTTAATGTTAACGATGCTGGTATTTGGATTGATTTCGTGTTAACGTTAGTATTTGATGCTGTTATTAGATTCTGTATACTCACCACCATTCCCATAATTCCAGTGGGTACAGACTCAGCTTCGACTTCCTTAACATATTGCATGTGCTTGGTTTGTATATAAACCAATAGAAATATTCCTACCAGCCTTAAAGATTTCACCTGGGTCCAAAATAAATGAATAAATAATATTATATCATCATCAATATCATCATCTTACCATCACCAACACCACCACCACCATCATCATCCTCATCATCATAACCATCACCATCATTATCACCATCATCATAACCATCACCATCATCATAACCATCACCATCATCATCATCGTCATCATCTCATCTCATCATCGCCATCATCATCACCACCACCATCATCATCATTATCATTGTCGTTGCCATCGTCGTCATAATCGTCATCACAAAATTCATCATCATTGTTAAATCTAAAACAAACCATTGATTGACATTTTATGAAACTCACTCTAGCAAATCAAATAGAAATTTAATTTAAACGGAGCGATCACTTACAATATTTACCCTATCATCCAAACAAACCTTGGTGTATGATGCATTTGTTGGCAAGCCTCGTTCAACAACTCTCACCCAATCTTCCTCAGTCTTGTTTATAGTAGATGAAATAATATGAGTGGTGATGACAGCTCCTGCCGTTAGGTCCAGCTCTTGGAAACTATTCGGTAGGTAAACATAATTCAAGCAGTAGATAACATTTACACGATACATCATCACCATCATCATCATCATCATCATCATCATCACCATCATCATCATCACCCTCATCATCATTATCATCATCACCATCATCATTACCATCGTCATTATCTCATCTCTTCATCGCCCACCATACGAGCTAAACCAAGATAGAATATTTAAAAAGCACATACACGCATATTATAAATACTACTTATTAACCGAGAGTGAGGTCATTACAGGGAAATCTCAGACCAAAGCTTTCTTGTAATGACCGAGCGATGGCGAGAAATGTTAAAAGATAGTATTTGCTTTTGTCTTAAGCTCTGTAGTTTGTTAGTGTTAAGTGGTTGAGAGTCTTCTTAGCTGACTCCCCCTGAACAGGACACTAACCCATCACAGGTTAGCTCCCAGCCGAAGCTGGTACTCGTTTACCGACCTCGTAAGGATGGAAAGACGAGTAAGCTTTGGTGGAAACATACTTTACACAAATGTTCGAATTTCGGCTGAGCCGGGAATCGAACCTGGGACCTTGTGGTTGGAGGGCAGAAATCTTAGGGACGGACCATTAGAAAAGTTATATCGGGGGGGGGGGAGGGGGCGGGCGAAGTATTAAAAAAATTCATGCAAGGGAAAATTAAGTGAAAAAAATTCATACATGCAGAGTAGACCAGGAAAATAATTCGTGCAATGGCCTTCCACACATTTTAACAAGTGTTACTTCAAGAAAAAAATATTCTCGCTCAACGTCTTGACAAAAAAAATATTCATGCGGGGGAAACATAAAGAAAAAAATTCCTGCGGCTCGAAAATTCCCCGCCCGCCCCCCCCCCTCCATAACTTTTCCAATGGTCCGTCCCTTACCAACCTCGTCAACCATGCAGTTGAAGTGTCAGACACTGAATACCAGTTTTATTGATATTCTGAATACCAAGAAACAGCTTGAGTTGTCCCTTGCTGTCCGTAATAATCATATCAATAGAATAGTTTCTTAGAAGCTCTCCTGGCTTTAAAAACCTGCCTTGACATTCTATTTAGTCTGGATTGTTAAAACCATAGTAGTTACTTACCCTACAGCTATTACATCAGGCGGGAACTTGTCTGCCCCGATCCAAGGCCCTACTGACTCACTAGCACTCTGACCATTAACATTCCAAGTGCCAACCAGAAACCTGCAATTACACAACTACCTTGTCAGTGTCTCTGAAAAGCGTGATTACATCAAAACTTGGTTGAAATGGTACATCATCCCCGTGAGTAGAGTACGAAGCTGATGTTTTGAAAGTTAGCCCTTAGTTAAAGCAACTTTGTCTTAACATATCACAAATTATTAAATGGAAAATTAGAATCAATGTTCATGAAGAGACCTTTAATTTCGAACGCTTTCCTAAAACCTTTTGGGTTAACTTTGTCACGGTGTAGTTCAAGAAAAATGAGCCATTTGCTCGTAACGACGACTGCGATAACCAACTGTGCAGAGAAATATAGCCAGGTCGTCTTTTTGCCAATATTTATCGGGGAGACAGGTTGGCCTAGTGGTAATCACTCACGCTTCCCACCACTACGGACCCGAGTTCGAATCCTGGGGTTTGCAATTTGGGCTGAGATTTGTCGATCTCAATCTGACTCCGAGGGTTTTTCTTTTATTATTATTATTATTATTATTATTATTATTATTATTACTGTTATTATTATTATTATTATTCATTGCTAGATCCAAAATCCGAACATCTACCACCAGTCATTTCAAAAGATTGAAAATAAAATTGGTTTTGAATGCCTTACGACGTAAATTTTTGAGCAATAAAGGCCTTCTGCGACCGCTTTTTTAATATCTGTTTTGAAATGTGTTTAAGTAGTGACGTCATATCCGCTTTTTTGCAGTGGGACAGTGCGATTCGCCATTGATTAATGGCGGACAAAAAAGAACGCGATTTGAAATAAAAGGACTTCTCAACCTTTAAATTCAAAAAGGTTTGGCCAAACAATAATTAAATATCTATTCTTTGACTTGCTTGAAAAAATTGACATGTCAGTGTTTGACTTTAGAGGCACTTTAAGGAATGTCCCGTGGTTTGCTTGACGAAAACAACATCAAATCTGGTTTATCTTTCAGTACCAATAGAACTCAGAAAAGAAATTTTGACTCCATGAGGGGATTAGAACCCACGAGTTTCTGAACACCAGGCGGATGCTCTACCCACAGAACTAAAACAACTCTTAGGATAACGAGGTCGTTTGTTAAATTGTTATAGACTTGCGATCAGCAAAGTCTGTCTCATACAATTCTTTACACGTCATGATTGAAATACATCAAAAGGGCGTATCCGCTTAGCCAGCGTCTTCCTCAAACAAGCAATTTTATGTTGGTGGTTGGCTTGAAGAAATTAGATTCTGAATTCTGTGTTCTCATCTAACGCTAATAGTTTTCAATAATTCGAATTACAGAAAAAGTATAATTCCTAAAAAGGCGGCGTGGTTGGTGCAGTTAGTAAGATCTATGCGCCTTCCAACCACCAGGTCCCTGGTTCGATTCCTCGGCTCTACCGAAATTGGAACATTTGTGTGACCTTCTTTTCCGCCAAAGCTTACTCAGCTTTCCATCCTTACGAGGTCGGTAAATGAGTACCAGCTTCGGCTGGGAGCTAACCTGTGATGGATTAGTGTCCCGTCCAGGGGGAGTCAAGGACTCTCATCCATTTAACACTATAGAAACCGGAGATAAGCACCGGCTCCAATGGGCCACTAGGCTCGTAAAAGGATTTAGCTTTAGATAATTCCTAAAGGGGTAACCAGTGGAAGATCAGCACTAATAAACAAGATATAGCGAATAAATATGACAATTAAGAATATATTTTGCAAAAAACCCTTTAATGGAGAGTGAAGGAAAGAAAACGGGTCAACAGAGAAATGGAGAAAATATATATTCAGGGCTTTTTCTCCTTTAATCCTGCAAAATCCCAAGACTTCTCCGGGTTATTTCGAGGCATGTAAAGCTTTTTCAAGGTCTGGTATAGAAAAATAATTGAATCTGATTCCGCTGTCAAACATACGGTTACCTACTTTCTTTCATTAATTCATTCATTTGACAAACTGGTGTTTGAAACAATCAAAAACTACCTTTTTAAATCAAAAGCATTCTTATTTCAGTGGTAAATATCAGCTCTGATAAACAAAAATAACACGCAAAGTCCGACTTCATGAAATCATATTATGTGGGCTGAACACTTGAAAATCAAGGATTTTTCCTTGAACTTTAAAATCTTACGTGAATGGAGTAATATTAATATATTCATTCTCTCTATCCCTCATGTGCAACTTGATGAAGCCATCCCTGGCAGTAACGGAGTTAGGTAAAGTGTTTCTTCTTCGAGGAAGAGCGGGGGAAGTGGATCCTTTATCAGGACCCTCCTCGAGTAGGCTTCCAGCTGAAGGTGAAGGGTGGATGGAGTGAGGCTCAGAGGGAATGTCAAAAGTTGGCATTCCAAATGCGTCAAGGCCCCCATCAGTGACGTCGGAATTAGTTATTCCATTATCTGCAAAATATAACCAAGAATACTTAATTAAAACAGTTTAGGGGTATTGGTGATGGCTGTGTTAGTCATTCAGGGACCAACATTGTGACAATGTGACTAAAAATAATACTGAGTATTGAAGTTCTGAATTCCACAACTTGGTATAATAAAAAAGAAAAGAAGAAAAGAAACCAAAAACATATGAATCTAGTAATGTACATTACCTTGTTGAATTCCTCCTTTGCTAGGATCTTCCATCAGGAAATCAATCCAAGTACAAGCATCTGGAGTAAAATGAAAAGCCAGCTCATGCAGCATTCAAAGAAATTAGGGTTTATATAAATAAAGAAGGAGAAGCAGTTATAGGGAAGAAAGAAAGAGCAAAGGTAACAGATAGTGAAATTAATTAAACAAACAAAGATTTTCTGTACTGCTGGGAGCCAAAATGCTAAGTATAAAGATAAAGTTATGGTTTCTGTGGGAAAATAAGTTGTCTGGGTCATCTGCCAAAGTTTGGTACAATTTTTTTCATGTTGCTTGGACCAATATACAAAAATTCAGTGGCAGTAAACTCTCTGGGCCCGGTTGTTCAAAGGCTAGCACTAACCCAGGGTTAAGTTTTTAATCCATGTTTGTGTTTCTTATGAACCATAAACTTGCTTAGCTTGGAAATTTTGAGTTAACATAGGTTTAGTATTGGAAATGCTAAGCAGTGTTCATGAACAAAGAAAAGCTTTCATTGTAAAAACATTACTGTTTGAATTTTGCCTTAACCCAGGGTTAGAGTTAACAAGCTTTTGAACAACCCAGCCCTGTACTGTATATACATTGTAGTACAATACCTTTACTGCTCTGTAAAGATTCTGTTTGGTGCTTGTATATTTCTAACCAAGAAAATTCAGGAATTCCAACTAAGTGTGCCACCTGGCGGTAAGCTGAAATTAACAAACGAAGCAGTTAAACAGTTGCTGAGAACTTATCTCCCACCACATTGGTCCCCCATCCCCACTCCCTAGGGTGCCCATTTCCCTCCTGGATCATCTCTCCCCTTCTCACATGCCCCTGCCTCCCTCCCCCTGTAACTCCATCAAGTGGTCTTTGATTCGTGGTTGCCCTAAGTTGAAAAATGTTTAGGAATATAATGTAGTGTTTTACTCTTTTTTTTATTTATTTTTTTTAATTTTTTAATTTTTTAGTTTTTTATTATTATTTTTTTACTCTTACAATCGTTTTCATTTACACATGCAGTTTGTTTCTGACATTGTACTCAGTTTTTGGTCAATGTCAATCAAATGTTGACTCAGATCTTGTTGGCAGCTGCTTCAAACGAAAGGATTTTGATCGACATTCACCAAAAACCAAGTACAACATTTGAAACAAACTGCATATTGTGTAAATGAAAATAGCTGTAAGCATCATTGACCAACCTAAGGCCAGAGTAAAATAAGGAACAAAGATCTATGAACTAGTTACAAAGGAGATGAAGAAGAGATCTCAAAGATGGCCATATATTGAGGAAATATGATGGGAACTTTGCCAAAGTAGCCTGAGAATGGAACCATCTGGGGAAACAGAGGAGAGGATTTCCCATTGAAAAGCTGGAGAAGAACTCATTCGGCAGGGTTAAAAGACAAATACATCATACTGATAAGTCTAAAAAGACAGCAAGAAACAAAATAAAAAGGGGGAGGGGGGATTTTATAGATTATGTTCCTAAATTTTGTTTTGAATAGTTTACAACTAACCTTCAATTGATTTCCTTAGTTCTCTGACAAATAACTTCACAGCTGCATTCCACCTCACTTCTGATATGACCTTGGATTGGACATCACTGAGAATATGCAACTTTACAATGCTTCCTGTGTTTTAACAAGAGTTATTGCCAATAGGATCAATGTCAATTTCTGGTGATTTCAAACCCCCCCCCCCTTCCTCATCCCTATCCCTGTGAGTTAGGTTTACAGTCAAAACTCTTTTTTAACATTTGATTTGAGAAGGTTACGATTTTAGTCTAGGCTTGAGTAAGGTTTAGCTTTAGGGTACAGGTAGGGTCATATTTTTTTCATGGGGTAGGGGGGAGGGGACAGGGGGTATAAATGAGAAACAATTTGTTCATAGTGTTAAAGGTATAAAAACAATTGAAGGGCCTAGTGCAAAAACAACGTGAGTGACTTTGTATGAAATGCTAAAATCTCCCAAAAGTTATGAAGAGATAATAGGGATAATGTAACAAGAGTTGACAACTTCATCAAAGTCACTCACGTCGTTTTTGCATTAGATCCTTCAATTTTGCATGGATTTAAATTCTAAATGCAAAATATTATTCTACATGTTATTCTATTTGTAGCTTCTTTAAACAAAATCCCTAAAATATTGTATCATAAAAATTAATACCTACCATCTGAAACGCTATCTACAGGCAATAGCTCTGAAAATGAAGAACCCGAACCAGGACTACTGCTCACTGCAAAGAAGAACAAAATGCATTTGCTTTTGAAATTTTGTAGTCAAGTTAAATAATTTTATTTAAGTGAAGTGGGTAGTAAGGGCGGACGTGGTTGGCACAGCTGGTAAGATCTCTGCTTTCCAACCACAAGGTCCCCAGTTCGATCCTAGCAGTTTGCCAATATTTTTGAATATTTGTGTGACCTTCTTTTCCGCCTAAGCCAACTCAGCTTTCCATCCTTCCGGGGCAGGTAAATGAGTACCGGCATTTGCTGGGAGCTAACCTGCGATGGATTAGTGTCCCGTCCAGGGGGAGTCTACGACTCTCATCCACTTAACACTACAGAAACCGGAGATAAGCGCCAGCTCCATGGGCCGCTAGGCTCGTAAAGGATTTAGCTTAGCTTAAAGTGGGTAGTAAAAAGTAGTACAAATAAAAACAATTAAATTTTTAAGTTACCTAAAGTAACTGTTACGATCAGTTCTAAGTACCAACTAATTAATAATTTATAGTCTTACCCAAACTAACGGTGAAGGATCCCCTAACAGGAAGCACTTGATCAAGCTTTAGTACTGAATTTGACAGAATCTGAAAAATAAAAACCCTGCACAAAGTACAAGTCATAACTGTCACTTAAATCATCATTCTTCAAGTATATTATAGGGGTGTAGCCCCCCCCCCTTCCAAATTTTGCACCAAAAGTATTGTCATATATTCTTCTTTAATGGGAACTTATAATAACAAGAAAATTTTTTCTCAAAAAAGCAACCCAATAGAGGTAATATATCCTATACAGCTAATTTGCTTCTCAAAATAACAACCCTACTATGACCAGATCTTTTTCTTTCAAAATCAAAAAATTTTGACCCCCCCTAAATTTTGAGTCTGGCTACACCCTTGGTGATTGCCCTGAATTGTTTTGGGGGATCCACACCTCAAAGTTTTTTGCAGGTGCCACCACTTCCAGCCTACATTAGAGAGAATGCATTCATTTGGTGTCTGCCATTGGTTCTTAATACACTGCAGTGTCTTTATGAAGGAGAGAAAATCTCTTGTTGCACAGATCAATCTTTGGTTTTCTGTTTCAAGTGTTGGGTCTCAAACACGATAAGAATTTGTGTCAACTTGGTGTTTGTTATTTTACAGGATTTTAAGTAAAAAGAAAAAGGGAAACTAGAATGATCGCAATGGTTTTAAATTGCTCTTGACAGGTGGGTCTAAAACAGAGCTCAGTTGGGTTGGCATAAATATATAGCATTGATTACTAAATATTATTTATAAACAAAATATATTTGTGTGCTTAGAAATACAATTTTCTTTCTCTCTCGTGTTGAGAATCCCTTATTATTTTGCTGTCTGCAAAAGTGCATCAGCATCCATGCAACATATTCTTTATATTACATAGCATTAGCATGGAAAAATGGTACGCTTTGTCTCCATCTCTGGTGACCAGCCCTAGAGCAGATTCTTTTGGTCCTCCATCTCCTAACAAACTAACTTTAACACAGTGTAGAAGTCAAGGAAATATATTATATTTGATGTCTCATAACTACAATTTTTGACAAAAGTATTCTTAAGCTAATGATAATGTTGACTATAATGATAAAAGCTTTAAAACATGATTATAATAAAAAGATGAGTTAATAATAATATTGATGATTGAAATTTGAAATAATTTTGAATGCAAAGCAGCACAAAAAACAACCTCATTGTCATTAATAATATATAACAAGTTGAAATTACTAAATAAATATCTTTTCAAGTTTTTAGTTGTTTTTTTAAAACATTTTTTGTTTTACTTTAAACAATATAATAACAAAAAGATTGGCCCAGTAATATAAAAGGTTAAACACACAGTAAATGGACAAATGTCAATTAAATCTTCTTTTAAAATGCAGGTTTTTTGACAGCTGTCAAGTTACACTTGAAAGGCTTATTGTGTTACAAAATAAGAAAGCTAGATCTGGAGCAACTGTCATATTTCGTTGATATTAAATTTACTAGGGCATTATATAACAAAAGTTCATGTCTTCAGAGCAATTTAACATCGGTTTAAATGGGTCATTAGAATGTTACTATATTTTATTCAGCAGTATCGGAACAGACGATGTAGAATTCTTCTAGTCAATTTTCAATTACCATCTGTCATTTAATTCTCTAGACAAAAGAAATATGGAACATATATTGCACTCAATTGCAATGTCATGCTAAAGCCTTGTTTAAAAGTTCATTAAAATTGGGAAATCATTACGTTTCGACAAAAATTTAATGAAAACACACATAGTTTCACATAATTACTTTTGCAAGACTTCAGGTGCGAGCGACGCGCATATATTAATAACGATAAAATGAACAAATTGAGCACTTGAAAACATGAAAAATTACATTTCGAACAAATTTTCGAGAAGTTGACAATATTACTTCGATAGTGCGAAGGAATGCACTAGTCTCTACAAACTGTCACATATTTTTTTTTCGTAGGAATAGATGAATATATTGTGATCTCTCTTTGACACACCGACGAAAAATTTTCAGGCTAGTTTGTTTTTGTTTGGGCTAACAGAAAATCGGCATTGTTAACAGAAATGTTAAACAGAGATCTTAATTTCGGTGAAAATATTATGTAATTGTGTCTTTACCAATTCAAGATGAATAGATTCATTAAATGATCAACGTTATTATATACACATCACATGTTTTACAACTGATTTATATGCGTGTTACCTCGGAATTTCTAGATTGTCAACCGATCGTAAAGGATATTTGAAGACATTGTTCACCAGTAGCTAAAATTTGTTGTATTTGAGTCTGCAGTTCCATACTTATCATTCAGCGCCACCTTGATCGAATTAATTGGCTTGAAGCGGCTAAAAATGGACATCAAGCACTTTCTCTTCCGCCATGTTTGTTTTTGAAATGGTGAGATGAGAGACTGGTTACTAGAGTGACTCGACAGCCAACATGTGAAGAACATGTCAAAGGTTCCTCATAATTTGTACCGACATTTTGCAGTTTGCCGGCAGAAAATGAAAAATTTCTTAAAGTTAAATGAAAACGAACATATTGCCTATCATCATGTTACTGGAAAACAACCCGGAGTTGTATTTCTTACAGGGTTAATGTCCCATATGAATGGGAGAAAGGCCCTCGCTCTTGAGTCGTTGTGCAAAGAAATTGGCCATGAGTATACGAGATTTGACTATCGTGGACACGGAGAGTCGACTGGAAAGCACGAAGATGCTACTATTGGTTCGAGGAAAGAAGACGTTTCAACTGTTCTGAATAATGTAGCGAAAGGTAACAAGAAACTTGTAGGATGGGAGGAGTAGTTTCTAAAAGTTTATTTTGATCTTATCAACATGATTTTTTGGTGAGGACGATGACGCTTACGATGTCGTCGACGATGACGACGACGTTGACGGTGACGTTGATAGTAATTGTGATGGTGATGATGATGACAATGACGTAAATATTTATGTTTTTGTTATTGAAATATAAAATCTTTAGTGTCATTTAAATGTCAATTTCTGGTTTCTCGACAGAAAATTTTATAAAAAGTAATTGAAATAATTTTATTGTAGAAGTGATTGCAATCATAAGTTTATACTCCTTTCACTCTTTTCACTGTTTATTGTCATCCCTTCTCTTTGGCATATAAATGATTGGCAGGCCTTGAACTCCCTAATTTTAGGGGCACGGCCATTTTGGACTCAAGATTTTTGCCAAAAATAGGGCACCAAGGCAATTGTCAAAGGGCACCAAATAGTTAATACCCTAATTTAAAATAACCTATGTTTTAACACCTATTTCTCAAAGGCACAGCGGCACCCAACATAAAAGGGGCAGGCCATTTGTGGCCATAAATCGTGCACATTTGCTCAATGAGGTTGGACCGCAAGCATTTTAAAGGTCCTCTCATTACTCACAGACATTTTAGGGTTACAGACACAACCCATCTACGACCTCGGAGCACAGCACCACAACTGGATAGAATAAGCTGGGAATCAATTTTTGCTGAGGGAGGAAAACGAGAGTACCCGCAGAAAAACTCTTGGAGTTAGGTTGAGATTGACAAATCTCAGCCTAAATGCAAATCCCGGGATTAGAACTTGGGTCCTTAGTGGTGGGAGCCATGAGTGATAACCACTTGGCCAACCTGACTCCCAATGAGGGGCAAATCAGTGATAGGGTTTGTGTCTAATATCATTTATACCCAGTAAATATTTATTAAGATTCACTTGTTTTTTTTTAAAACTCTAAGCTTTTTTATTTAAATGATCTGAAGGACCTCAGATTCTTATTGGTTCAAGCCTTGGAGGATGGATCATGTTGCTTGTTGCAATAGAAAGAACACAGCAAGTCTGTGGGCTTGTTGGTGTAGCTTGTGCCACAGATTTTATTTCAAGGAGGTATGAAAGTTTACCGAAATCTGTAAAAACCGAGATTCAAACAAAAGGAAGTTGGAAGTTTCCATCCAAATATAGTGAAGTCCCATATGTATTAAGCTGGAAAGTTATTGAGGAGGCCCGACAGCATGAATTAACTGATAAAAAAATAAAAGTGAATTGTCCTGTTAGACTTGTCCATGGAATAAATGATCAAGACGTTCCGTACAGTGTGTCACTGGATGTGTGTAAACAGCTACAGAGCAGTGATGCAACAGTGACATTTATCAAAGATGGTGATCACAGACTATCAGACCCAAAGAATCTTGGGATTATTCTGAAAACAGTCAAAGACTTAGTTCTTGATATATCTGATTGACTTTTTTGTGTTTCTTATTTTATAGGCTTTACTTTTATTAAGAATTAGTAATAGGTTTTTAGTAGATTCTCCACCTAGTTTTTTCATTATAGAGGTTGTTCCTCGTGTAGGTTGGCATGGAGCTTGACTGTCACCCAAGTGAGCAAGGGGTAGCTGCCTTTCTCCCAAAAGTAACAGATATTTTGGCACTTTTCACGAAGGGTTAACAGATGTAAATGGAAAATTGCTGAACTTTTTTTGAATCTAAGAACAAATTAGTATGACACCACCGGCTTAACACGCAAGAAGTGCCCATATTAGTGGCTGCAAGTTATTGATACTAGCACGTACATGCTATCAAAACTTGTGATTATCATTCAAGCCGCATCCCACAAGCATTACACTTTAACTATTGTGTAAAAAGATGGTCGTTTCAATTGGCATCGTTGGAAGCTGTTAACAGTAAATATTTCTAAGCCTGCCATCACGCCACCACACTGAGTTAGAAACGAACAATTAACGCAGTTTTTAAAGACAGGAAATAGGAAATGGTTGAAAACATGCCGAAATAAACCAGCTATAAAAGATAAGGAAGCCATTTGCACTCGATTTACGTGTAGTTTAAACTTTGGTTACAAATAACGGAATGCGACTTAAATCTTTATGCCATTTTAGTGTTGTAAAATTAGTTGTGAAGTTTTTGTGCGTAACTAAACGACAGCCTCGAGAAAACCGCTTTAAAACACGTTGCCGCTGAGAATAAAATACTAATTAATCTAAATGACCTGAAAATTTATAAAATTTTAGTTTCTGTCATGATCTAAATTAACACAACGCTAAATTAAAAGTTTCTATAATGAGATTGACGTCAAGTATTTTGAAGCAAGTAAATTTATAACGTGGGAAATCTAATCTTATTTAACGTGTTTTGAGACTAAACTTAAACTACATCCACCTACCCTAAGCCTTTCAAGGAATTGCAATTTGGCGCCTTTTTTTTCCTGCTCCACCCTCCAAAACATTTTCAATCAATTAAATTGCACCCTACCGTGAAAAAGAAAGAAAAGGGATTTAAATATGTCGACGAGAATCGAGTTTGAGAAAAGTTATTTCGGGTAGTTGTCTGTTTGTAAAGTTTATATTAATTATTGTTCACAATTCTGTTTCTTTTTTCGGTAAGCGCCTAATTTAAACTATGTCATTATTAATACCTCATCAGGCATACGATATTAGTCCGTCTGGTCCATATCTCTAAAGTTACATCCGTCAATGTCAGAAAATCGATTATGAAATGCACCGGATGAGAGTACAAAGTGTAATCATGAATTTTTCTTGGTCAACGCTGTAACTTTTAAAAGGTGCTGAAATTTCGAGATTAATGGATGAAGATTTGGTGTGTTTTTTTTCTGTAAAGGCTACTGTTGCTTTTCTCATCTATCTGGACGACCGCATCTATTTTCCAAAACTGACGTGGCTATGAAATCGAGACTAAATTGAAGGAATGAAACACCAGACAAATTAACTAAAATTTGGAAAGTGAAAGAAAATATTCAAACATCCTTCTTTATATTTCTTTTTAGCAAAATAAAACTGTTGCAAAGAACTTGCGAAAGTTGCCAATTATGGAATTCGTAGGGGAAGCAAAGTCGTCGTCATATGAATATCTTTTAAGCAAGCTGGATTGCTTCAAAAGAAATTTCATATATTACCAAATATGAAAACAAAACCATAGAAAAGGCAAAAGAAACCCTGTCCCTACCCCCTCCCCCTATCGGTTTTACTCTCTGAATTTATAAAAGAAGAATTCTAAATTATCCTAACTCAAACGTATAACTAATGTACTAAGTCTATTCTAGTGTAATCTTGTTACGATTATTACATTTGAAAGCATTTGGTCTATTAAGCTCTTGGATTGGACCATGGCTAGCTAGCTAAATCCTTCTCCGAGCCTATAGTGTTCCATTAGGCGGGCGCTTATCGCGGATGAGAGTTTTTCACTCCCCCTTGACGAGACACTAATCCATCGCAGGTTAGCTCCCAGCCAAAGCTGGTACTCATTTACTGACCTTGTAGTTGTAACGATGGAAAGCTGAGTCAGCTTTAGCGGAAAAGAAGGTCACACAAATGTTCAAATTTCGGCAGAGCCGAGGAGTCGAACATGCGACCTTTGTAGGAAGGCATAGATCTTGTCAACCACTCCGCCATGGATCGGACCATGGGGACTTGTTTTATTTTCAATTTACTCTTGAATTTGACGGCTCTTCGAGTTTCATAAGAAAAGTTTTTGTTCGAACTGATTTCTCCGGAAAGCTCTCTTAAGAAGTCAACGCATGCGCACTTCAGAAATTGGCATTTCCACTTGCATGATATATTTTTGTATTCATGAGATGAAGCGGACCATGAAAAGTCCGTGTAAGCTGAATATTTCCAATTCCTTCTCCCCCTTTCCCGCATCCCATTACGTTCAAACGGAATTTTGCGTATAAATGCTGACATCTAAAAGATCCGTTCCAGGTACTTCTGGAGCATGATCATTACTTGCGCCTTCAAACTGTAGCGCCAGCGGGATCGTATTTTTGCTTCTTATGTGGGTTGATAAATCTCAATGTGAATCCGAGGGTTTTTACTTTGGGATGCCCCATATAAATTGAGTCGTGTTTCGTTTTGGATTTAAAGTCCATCAAAGCTGGCAGTAAAAAGGCCATTTTTATCACGTGACAACTCAAGCACAAGTCAATAGCGGGCAATTTAACTTTTAGTTGCTTGATAAGAGTACAAGTTTGTTGCAGAAATCCGAGTACAACAATCCATAACTATAATTAAATGGGTAGGAGGTATTGCAGTGGGTTCAAGCTAGATAACACGTAAACAAAAGAAAACCGCCGCCTGGTTAGCCTAGTTGGTAAGGTGCCAGTCTACCGTACGGGAGGCTCGGGTTCGATTCGCGGCCGGATTAACACTTAGGGTCTTAAAATAATTGAGGAGAAGGTGCTGCCTTTGTTCTAACATCTGCAAATGGTTAGACTTTTGGCGTCTTCTCGGATAAGGACGTTAAACCGTAGGCCCTCGGAGACATCTATTTATGTGTGTGTCTGTCATGTCGAAGGTCTCCGTCCACCTTCGAGTGGTAAAGATTGTGTCCCCAATTAGTAGGCCTATGGCCAGCTAAATAAATTATTATTATTATTATAAAATTGTTAACAAATCAGAAGCAGTTTCAGCGCAGACAACTCAGTCAAAGTTTTCGTATGCGCGTCGAAGCCAAATAAATTACCTGAGGTAACCCAAGGTTTCCTTTGTCGAATTGATTTTTTCTTCTTATATTTATATTTTGGTTCTCGATTGAAGTTTTCTCCTTTGGTTGGCAGTCAGTGTTTAGAAAATGATATTTCTGTCATTCTCTATATTGGCCGCAGTGGACGAAAGATGTTGTAAAATGAGGGATTTTAGAAAATTCAGATGAAAAAGTCAATAGTTTTTGGGTTTTTGTGTAAACTTGTATGATTTCTAATTTTACAAGAACCGATGGCATTCCGCATACATTTTTTTAAGTGATAGCTGTTTCCATTGGATTCACTTACACTAATGTATCAGTCAAACGAAACCCTCACCCTATCCCCCCCGGGCCAAGGTGGGGATATGGTAAACAAGTAGTGCCCAATATGCTCAAAAGCCCCACCCCCTGGGGCCATATATTTTGCCCATAACGAAGCAAATGGTGTAAAATCCCCCAGGGTATAGGGGCGAGATCACTTACCTCCACGACATCAAGAACAACTCACTCTTCCTTTTAAAATATATAAAATTTCTTCTGCGCGCGGAGTTATCAAAGTCGCCCCATTTTCCCCCAGGGTGCATAGGTAGGGCGTCAATATTTGACAAATTCCCACCCCCGTCGGGCCATCTTTTTGTTCAATACAGCTCCATACCCCCACCTTTTCCCCAGTATGCCCCGGGGGGAGTTAGGGTGGGGGTTTCATTTGACTGATACATAAGTACATAATGGCGGTCATGAGGGATGCCTGTGACTTGAATCGCTCCTTGAGAAAACATGCACATCTCAAAAGCATGTGCCAAAATGTCGCGGCGTAAATTTAGTTTTGGAAAAATTCAAGAACCCTGTTTAGATTATCAAAATTCAATATCACTCTTTTCACATTAAATTGTTAGCCGGCTGTACAAAAAGCGTCATGTACAAAGTACGTATGTTGAGAAAATTATCTGGGATTAAGGCTTCCTTCTCCGCGGTCCCTGAATGTGAAAAAGGGAAGAGAAAAAAATTTCTTGCAGTTTGTAGTTTAGTTTGTTCTGTTAACCCTTACGTTAGAAACGCATCTCGTATGACGCCATTAAAAAGCCTCGACATACAACATGCAACTAGTTTGATCACAGCACAGCATGTACAGTGAAAAGAGTTCAAACTAAATGACAATAAAAACAAAAAGAAAGAAAATCGGCATGGGGAAAAGAAAAAAATAGTCTTATGTGTAAGTGTGCTGTTTAAACAGCAAAAGCTGTTGGAAGAGAAGAATATTTTTCTATGGCTCTTTCGTGATTTCCCCTCGTCACCCACATTTGGCTCCGTTGTTTCCTGCCGCACACTAACAATGGTCCATGCGTGAGTTCCAGAGATGTGCCTTTCAGGAGCCCCTAAACCTGCGTGCGCATGTTATTGTTCTCAGTGACGTAAGTGCGCCTGTCATTCAAACACGTGCTGATTATAGATGGCTGCTGGACGAGAGCGAAAGAAGATCGAGTTGTGGCCGACGATCAACTGAAAAGGCGGTAATATTTCGACGTCAGTCGCGACTGGAGAACACTAACAAACACGTGGGAGTCTACAAATAGTTGCGAAGGCCTTACAAAAAAATCTTTATGGTAAATATGGTATCTTAGAAGGTTTTCGCCGCAGTGGATGGCGCAAAAGCTTAGGTTCAATGAAACAACTGGAGGTAGTGGCGCACAACTTGAAGTTACTATTAAGGGTAATATACCCAACGCGGAACCTAATAATACGTTTTTCAAATTCGGCCAGGCTTACAGGAGTTTTAGTCCAGAATCATACGCACGGGAGAATGGATCTAGCAGCTCTTTAATACCGAAGGATCAGGTCGTTTTAGATTCGCTTGGACCATTCAGCGGAGCGTCCAACATTCAGACGCCAAGTGCGAATCATAACATTATGTCTATGAATTCCGCACAACTTAAAATGGCGGCTTCCAGCTCGATAACACAGGGAGAAAGATTGGGTGGTTTGAATACCAATGGGTTTCAGTTGCCGTTAAGTTCAACGCCGGAGTTACAAACAAAAACCCAACGTCCTGGATTGAGTATGTCTCCGAAAATCCGCTTAAATAGTCAGCTCTCTTCGGTGTTAGACCAAGCGAGTTCAAGGTTGCAGTCGCCAAATTTGACTCCTTCAAGTCCTCATTTAAATCCTTCGAGTGTGAAGTTCATCAATTCGGGGCAAGTTCAACCACAATCGGTTTTGCCAGGACAGAATCAATTTAATCAACATAACGCAAACCGACAGGAAATCTTGCAGAGAAGTAGTTTCAACTCAGGGCATATAAATCAAGAATTTCCCGTCGCGCCTCGCGGAACGACATCTGTGGAACAATATGGAGGTTCGCAACAAAGGTTCATGTCTGCCTCGAATGAACACCAACTTCGCAGCAGTTCCTCTCGAACTTCTAGTCCGTTTCACTCTAATTACTTCCCACAGGAGGTAAATAGCTCCAACACAAGTCACAGAACTGGTAATTTACAATCAGACGAAAGAAATCTGATGACAAACTCTTCATATTGGAATACCTCTCATCGAAACCAAACCGTTTATTGTCCACCGAATATCTCTTCAAATACTAACGCAGCTCAGGCAATGAATAGAAGTACGGTTCAGGTAAGAAAATACAGCTATATTTTAGTCTAGAAGTAAAGTTTTATTTAAATAAGTTTTATGGAAGCTAGTTTTATTTAAAACCCATCGTCTGATTCTCTAAAACAGAGACCATACGTGTGAAATATTTATCATTAAACTAGGTTCGTAATGGCGGGTTGCGCTGAGATGCGATCGAATTTCATAGCGTATTTGAAAATCGATGCTTCGGTTTACAGGAACAAAATACCGAGGGAGGATTCCTTGGACCCTTGTTAAAACCAAAACATGGAAGAAATATTGTTAGTTAGGGTTTTATAGTGTTTGAACTTGGTACAACACCTGTGCTCGTGTGAGATTTCGTCTGTGATTGGACAAATAGGTGTCAGTTTATAAATAATTATCGTTTGATCCAGACATTTGGTGGTCATTGGTCACATTCGGCTTATAAGTAAAGAATATTTACTGACCTTTGCTTGTGAACTTCAAGGTAAAATTTTTAAATAATGTGTTTATCATAACTGAGAACCAACTCTTCTTTGGCTTCGTCATGTTTTTTTTGTTCTTTGAATGGCAGAAATGGTTGTTAACTTTACATTCCCAGTACATGTACCTTTGGGTTAGCATATTTTTTTATCTTATGGTCCAACACAACTGCAGCACTAAGTAATAATATTTTAACAGATGAAATGACATTCTGTGAGTGTTTGAGGAAATTTTATAGTCTTCTAAACTTATTCAATATGATGTAGTACTTAACAATTAGAAATTTCTTGCCAATTTCCTTACATATTGCAGTATTTAAAAATCCTGATGATAAGACCAATTTAATAGTTTGATGATTGGTTCATTAAAACTAAAATTTGTTACAAAAATTATTTCGTAGCAGTTAAGAATAAAATATTCTTTTGTAACTCAAGTTTCTGAATAAATTTAAGTGTTGTCTCAGTTAAATTTTCTTTGCAAAACTATATTTAACCTCAAGCCAGAAAAATTCAAAGTTTTAGCCAGTTTTACTCTATAAAGTGACCATTCATTTTATTTGTTATGAAGAGTAGAAATGATTGATGTTAATCATTCTAATTTTTAAACAAATAGATGAAACCCAATATGGTAACCATTTTGTTTTTCTTGAACAGTAGAAATGATTGATGCTATTCACTCTAACTTTTAAACCAGTTGATGAAACCCTATAAAGTGACCACTCATTTTGTTTATTTTGAAGGGTAGAAATGGTTTGTGCTATTCATTTGAGCCAGTTGATGAAACCCTATAAATTGACATTCATTTTGGGTTTTTTTTTGTAAAGTAAAAATGATTGGTTTTATTTATTCTAACTTTAAACCAGTTGATGAAACCCTATAAAGTGACCACTCATTTTGTCTATCTTGTAGAGTAGAAATAATTGGAGTTATTCATACTATCTTTTAAACCAGTTAAAGAACCCCTATAAAGCAACTTCTAATTGAGTTTGTTTTTAATTATAGAAGCAATCTGCATTATCCACTCTAACTTTTAAACCGCTTGCTGAATCCTATAAAGTGGCCATTCTTTTTGTTTGTTTTGAATGGTAGCAATGATGGTGTTTTTCATTTTTATTTTTAACCAGATAATGAAGGCTACTAAAATGGATTTTGCTAATCTTAAATGTTGAATTTAGCACCTAGAGACCCTGCGGCATCATTTCAACAGATTCAGAATCTGGCTACAAAGTAACATTGTTAACTTGAACAAAAAAAAAACTTGTGTGCCTCATGTAAGCAAGATAACGAAAAAGAACTCATTTTAAAGGTTATTACCATGTATTGTTAAGGATGTTAAGTAGCAAAGCAAGTATGGTCTGAACCGGTTATCCAAAACAGGTATATTTTAGTGAAACCAACGTTTACTTACTGATCAATTTCTCATCTAATTTTTTTTAATTTACATATTTCGTTTTTCTCCTTTGTTTCTATTAACGCTAATTCAAATGATACTAAATAAACAAACACACTTAATGTTTTCTGTTAGTGCTGTAAAGTTGGTTTATATGCTATATGAAGGGTAAATTTTTGTTTGTTGTGCACTTTTTTGTCTCTTATGTCATCAAGTATGAATGATATGATATATGCAGAAACCAAGATTTATGTTTTTGTGTGAACAGTATGAAACCACACCATTGCAGTACTTTATTAGAAATACTGCAGTAAAGGATAAACTGTGTATTGAAATCATGTTCATCTTTATTACTTTGTTATAGAAAAGAATGGTTTATTTATTTTTATTTTCAGTTTTAAGCCATTATTCTACTACAGAACATAACATGCTGAGCTTCATTAAAATTTTTCTGAAATACCTTTAATACTAAATAACAAATAAGCAAAATGTCTGGTAACTTTTTGGGGATTCAATTACAAGTAGATTCAAGAGTAAGAACAAATAATGATTTAAACTAAAAAACAAGTATAAAATGTCTATTTTTAGAAACTGACTTATAATCAAAGTTCATCTGATGATTCAAAAGTTAGAATGAATAACACCAATTACTTCTACTCTTAAAAACAAACTAAATGAATGGACACTTTATAGGGTTCCATCAACTGGTTGAAAGTTGGAACAAATAACACCAATCATTTCTAATCTTCAAACAAACAAAATTAATGGTCATTTTATGGGAATTCATCAACTGTTTTAAAAAGTTAGAATTAAGAACACCAATCATTTTACTCTTCAAGACAAGCAGAATCAATGGTTCGTTTTTGGCATTGTTATAATTCTGTGAGCCAAACCTCGAGAAACAAAAGTTTTTTACTTTCTATGTTTTGTTATTCCAGGGACAGAATGTTTCCATGTATCACCAGCAGCAACAACAGCAGTTAGTTTTAGGCTCAAATAGTAATCACCAAGAACCACACTCATCACAGAACCCATTTGCTATGCCACAAGCTTCAATAAAGGCCAGCCCACTACAGCAGGTTGGGCAGCAGTATTTTGATGGGATGGGAGTAATGGGGAGAAGTATGGTGGGTCGAAATCAGTTCCTGGCCAATCAGGTACCAAAGACTGGACAAGAATATGGTGGTTTCCCTCAACAAACACCACAAAAGCAGCAACAAGTCCCGCATTTATACTCACAGGTTTGTTAACATTATTTTTTTAATGTTTTTTATATTGATTTGTGCAATTATGGTTTTTATTGAAGAAAAAGGGTTTGTTTAGAATTGAAACATTTCTAAAATTGCTGTGTATTTTTTTGGAGGTTCTGTAGAGTTTAAGCAGACTGACAGGAATGGTATGGTCCTTAAAAAACCTTGGTTTTAATCTTGATGTTTGAAAACCCTTGAATCTAGAGTATATTATAAATTTCAAATGCTGCAAAATTTGTTGTTGCACTTTAACAAACAGAGAGACTGAATCCTTTTTGTTTTTTTGCATTTTAACAAAATATCTGTTCTTGATTCTCGTCCATATGGCCATTGAAGGTCAAGGGAAATTCCTGAAAACTGTTTATTTGATGCAGAGTGTATATACCCTGTAATATTCATGTCTGACCTTTACCGTATTTTCTTGTGTATAAGTCAACCCTTTAAGACCAAGTTTATACCAAAAAATTGCACCTTAACTTAAACACTAGTGAAAAAAGAAGGCCAACAAAATCATAATAAAAATTTATTAGCTTAAGCCAATTACAAAGGAAATATATTTTGCAAAAGACTGTAGCATTATGTGCACAGCTAAAATTACTGTATTCAAGGCAAAATAACCTATAACAGTTATCAAAATTGTTTTTTCAAGGCAAATTAACAATTAATAATGGCAATAACTAACTGATATTGGTATTTATAAAATAATTAGTTCCAAACCTTAAAATGCTGAGCTGCAGACAAAACCTTCATAATTTAGCATTCTGATTCACTGACTGGCATTACAAAATTGAAAGATGCAAGGTGCAAAAGATTCCACTGACCAATGTAAATAATGTACACTTATACAACATTACACATTCAAACAAAATCCTCCTTCAATTTGGCATTTTATTTTCTTGAATAGGCAAGTTTACTGGTCAAAAATGATTGTATTTAAAAGTTTCAAAAAATAAAACTGTATAATACAATGGTGTGAATCAATTGAATTATTCAGTGTATGTCATGTGTCACATGGTTGGATGAGGTTAATTTCAATTGTCCCAATTAGTCAAACTGTGATTGGTCTGTCTGGGGGTTCAACTTATACATGAGCTTTCAAAAATAGCATGGTTTTTGGCTAGAAAAATGGGGGTTGCATTATACACGAATTGACTTATGCACGAGAAAGTATGGTATACATTTTTCTCTTTTTCTTTTGCTTGTCATTTCAAGTTTGGCCAGAGGATGCAGTACATGCGGCAGCAGTCACAATCACAGCCACCTTCATTTCCACCTAGTTCTTCGGCACTTCCCAGAATGCCTGGAGCTCATCATCAACCAATCCTTCCAAAGCCAGACATGATGTATAGTCATCAGTCTGCCACAAACAGGTTTCAAAACAGCACTCCAGAAAGGATACAGGTAGAACTTGTTAATTACATTTGTGACAACTGATATAGAATTTACTTTTGTCTCCAGATAAAATGTCATTGAAAGGAACATTTGGTCCCAGAAAAGATTAGGAAATATTTTATGCCACTTTTGATTGAAGTAGAATAGGTTATCATTTGAATTTCCACAGCACTGACTCGTACAAGAAATTGTTTGGGGTTTTTTGTCTCCTGGTGAGCTTATATGCCCATACCAACCTAACTGGCTCTTTCTCACAAAGCCCTCTAGATCAACGTCAATTCCTACAAATTTTTCAGCACCTGACATCCTATCTGCAAGTTTAACTACACACATCATGCACCTTTCAACACTTTCTTTCTCTTTAGAAGCCTTGCTAAATCTTTCACATTTGTTTCCAAGATAGCATTATTTTGAACTTTCATTATAACACTGAATGATGTCTAGTTTTAATGCAGAAAAGAATAACTACATGCAAAACAACACTGAAGTCTTTATTCAAAATCCAAACAAAAAGAACTAACTGAAAAATCAGAGAAACCAAAAGCAACCTAACGCTTGCTTAGATTTTTTTAAAGCTCGGTGTAAATAGGACTTTAGTTCCAGGTTTTCATTTTTTTTTACATGGAGCTAAGTCTGTGTGTTTATTTGTCTTCCAAGATAAATTTAACTAAAATTCTGTTCCCTCTTGGTGTCTAGGAATATTCTGGTTCAATGATAAGTGACCAGCCACAGAGTCTACCACCTCCACAACCACCACAAGCAGCCCAACACATGTCGCCAGCACATGGCTATCCAGGACAAGGAGGGATGTTGCCATCATCCTCAGTTGCTCAGTCCCCCTTTGCAAGGGGCTACCCCTTCAATCCTCCATCTCGGCCAGTGCATTCACCATCTCCCAATATTACAGTGGGAACAAATATTAGGGGGTCCGCACCTGAAAGTAAGTAGCATTTTGATTTACAGGCATTCAAGTTTGCCATAGTATACATGTATAATTAGTTTCAACTTACAAAAATTAAATACTTATCCTGTTTTCGTTTTTGCTACACTTCTAGAAATTTCTAGAAGAAAAATAAGGTCATATAACTGTTAAAGTTTCAGCAGAAGCGGAAATTGAACCTTGGATACTGTAATGGGAAGGCATTGTGAAAGTCATAAATCTTATGATGTCATGCATATTAATTAGCTGTTTTCCCTGCTTCTTCGTCGCTTACCAAGTTGTGGTCACACATAAAACCAGTGAATGTAAAAACTAGACCCCTTACTCTGATCAATGAAGCAAGGTCAAGTTTTTCTGGGTGCTTGCACTTTAAGAACCTGCAGGACTATCTGTACCCCTTCGAAGTACTTCCTCACAAACTCTTTTGTTTCAATATCAACTCCAAACTGCTCCAGAATCTCAGAACTATAATTTTTTGATCCTTGGCTAAAAGTTAACCAGCTTTGGAACAATTCATGCAAAAAGATTTATTTGCTTTAGTTCTAAGCAGTTGTCGTTTGAAAATTCTCAGAAATAATTTTCATTGCCCATGTTTTTCTTCTTGGTTCTCTTAACAGTAAAATGTTTGGAACCACTGGCTACATCATATCCGGTGAATAATGAGCTTTTGGCTGAGCGAAAATGGAGACACAACAAAGCACAGATTTTGAACTTTCAAACCGGTGAAAATAACACATAAAAGAGGCTTTGCTTTGCTTTGCTTGGATAATAAGAACTTATACAATTTTTTGCAAAAAGATTTTTATTTCATAAATATTTAAAGTTACCCAATACTGCTTTAAAGTGATTATATTCATTGTAAAGCAGTATTGGGTAAGTTTAAATACCTAGTACAGTAACCATGGACAGTAAGAACATAAAAATTATGACATTGAAACTTTAAAACTTAGGTTTTAATTAATTTTTGAATAATTTACTTTATTTCGCTTGTGGTAGTTGAGCACTTAAAATTTAATTTATTGTTAGAAATAACCTGCTGTATATTTATTCTAGGATGTTGATCAGAGATGAGTGAACTGTAGACACACAGGAAGTTTAGGCAGGTAGTAGATCATCAGGGAGTGATTAATGAATCTTATGATTGGGACAACAATAAACATCAGCCCATAAAAAACGATGATGATAATGATGATGATGATAGTGATGATGATGATAGTGATGATAATGATAGTGATGATGATGATAGTGATGATGATAGTGATGATGATGATAGTGATGATGATGATAGTGATGATGATGATAGTGATGATGATGATAGTGATGATGATAGTGATGATGATGATAGTGATGATGATGATAGTGATGATAATAGTGATGATGATGATAGTGATGATGATGATAGTGATGATGATGATAGTGATGATGACAGTTGTATAAAACTTAAGCCTTTAATTGGATTTTCAGATATATTCTATTTTTATAAATTTGTAGTTTATTCATCAGGATTTAAATTATTGCTAAAAAAAGTTGCATTGCAGATTCATTGCCACTAAATGCCATCTATCCTCCAATAATCTTTTCACTCTTTTGATCTTTGCTTTCATAAGTTTGAGCAGTTGACAAACAAAGTGTAAATCCATTGTTTTTACCTGTTATGCCTTATGTTGCAATGATTTTAAAATTTTGAAATGTGCACTTTCCAGTTAGTTTACTTCAGTACCTCACACCGTTCAAATGGTACACTTCAGAAGGTCCTAAATTTTTCTGAAAAACATGTATCAATGGTTTTCAAAAATTCACTATAAAGTACTTCTAGTATTTCTCATACTCAGTTATTTTTTTAATTTGTAGCCAAGGTGTTAGATTATTTCACATATGGGAAGAATATTATGCCCAAAGCAACAAAAAAACACCTAAAATACTGACAGAGACGAATCCACTTAAACAAAAACAATTAATTTGTATTTCAGTGCCTTCACCTGTTGGAGCACCATTTTCTGGCTTGACAACCCAATCAGGGATGCCATCTGGAGAGTACTCAAGCCCCAACCCTCCCCCGGGAGGTAGTGCTCTACCCATGTATTCATCAGCAGCCAATTACCCCGGTGCGGCAGCAACAGCTGCAACGATTTTGGCAGTAGCAGGTGGTGGTTCATCTACCAAGGTGCCATCCAACTATCCAAGAAGTGGCCAAGCAGGGGAATCACCCAGTCACCCTTTTTCCAACTCTCCAGAGATGGTGAGCGGCACAGCTAAGACATCAGCTAGTAACACAGTTTCACCAAGAACAACACCATCACATGTACCAGGATCTTTGATGAACACAGAAACAGGTACTTGTTGAATATAGTTTTAAAAAATAAACTATGTAAGTGCATTGGCAAGTGACTAAAACACATTATTTAATCAACACTTGTTTGAAATGATAAATAATCTTCGCAGTGTTTGCCTGTGGCAGTGATTTATCATTTCAACTTAGTGTTGATTAAAACACAGAAATAGGTACAGTCAAACGTCGATTATCCAGACCTCAATTATTTGGACTATTCGATTATCTGGACTTTTTTCTCTGGTCCCATTTTTTCATGAATATTAATTAGTTGTCTTCTTAAAAACTCAAAGTTGCAAATAGCCCAATTAAATTCTTTTAAGAGACTGTTGAAACCATCAGCATATTATCTTTGTTCACAAGTGCTACAAGACAGAGAAATATTCTTATGCGTTCAGTTAATTTCTGATTGGCTCAATTGTTTTGTTACCAAGGGATTTTCGTGCTTGATTAGTTCATTCAGCATGGATTAAATGTAAACACACATGAGTGTTCAATCATATAAATTCAAATCAAAAACATGTTTACAAAGCGCTAGCAAGCCATTCTATCTACCTAATGATTTGTATTTCATTAATATTCATATTTTCAATTATTCGGACTCTCGATGATCCCAATTATTTACTGAGGTCCCAACAAGTCAAAGTCTGATGACTGTAGATTGATGTAATTGATCATCAAAAAGTAAGGAGCTGTTATAAACAGTGTTAGTCTTAATCAGAGCAATTTCGATGAACAAATGGTTAATGTTTATACTCAAAACATCACTTATAATGGCATTATTTATCACAATTTCAATCTTCAGTTGCTTAAATTTCATTTTGCTTTCATTTTCAAAACTTCTTTCTTATTTTCTTTTGATGCAAAGAGACACAAAAAGTTTTCAAACATAAAAACAGTGTAAATTTGCGTCTTAATTTTTTTTTTACAGAAGAAATACATAATTTTAATAAATATGGCAACCAAAGAAGAAGAAAAAAGAAATTATTACAAATTTGTGTGTCAAGACAATGCTACATAAGGAGATAATGACATCCATAGTACTGGTTTTAGTTGTTTGATGTTAGGTTTGTCAGAGCACAGAGGAGACAGTGATGTGATTAAATCAAATAAATCATTTGTACCTTTTTGCAAAATGTAAATAAAGAGTTGATAAGTTGCACAGCTACAATTAAAGATAAATTTTAAGCTAAATTAATCTCAGTCTTTTGCACTTTAAGATACGTATACTGTCTTATCTATTTGAAAAAGGCTCCAAATAAATTTCTATTGGGTGTAGCACTGATCCAAAATATGCTTTCAATTCAAAGTGATATCCTGCTTTCATACCCCACTCCAAACTTTAAAAAATTTAACCCCCCCCCCCCCAACCTCCCTCCCCTCCAAGAAAAATTCAGTAATAGTAGCATTATGTACACTTTGGGCTTTATTTACCAAAGTTTATTTATTCTTTGGGTTTTTCTTGTGTTTACCACTAGCTCATGTGCCTTCTCCGGTGATGAATGAGCTACCAACTGCTGAAGATGTTGAAGCTGTTATTCAATCAGTTCAGTTAGGTGTCACGACTCTAGAAGGCAATGGCCACTCATCATCTAATGAGGCATCATCCGCACAACAGGGTACATCACCTGTGATCATGTCGCCAGGTACCTCTCAGACGTCCTCAACACTGTCAGCTGACAAACGTGGGGAAGGTATGTAGTTAGTTCCTTGCTTGCTCGACTCTTTGTAAGCTAAATCCTTTTCCGAGCCTAGTGTCTCATGAGGCCGGCGCTTATCTCCGGTTTCCGTAGTGTTAAGCGGATGAGAGTCTTTGACTCCCCCTGGACGGGACACTAATCCATCGCAGGTTAGCTCCCAGTCAAAGCTGATACTCATTTACCGACCTCGTAAGGATGGAGAGCTGAGTAAGCTTTGGCGGAAAAGAAGGTCACACAAATGTTCAATTTTCGGCACAGCCGAGGAAACGAACGTGGGACCTTGTGGTTGGAAAGTACAGATCTTACCTACTGCGCCAACCACGCCGCCTTCTTCGACTCTTTGTAAGCCCCAACCTTATTTTAAGGAGGCTCCACAGAGTATTTTGACCGCGCAAAGCATGGGTTCGACCGGCTCGATGGCACAAGCTTTTAAAAGGCAAAAAAATATAAACAAAGATGGCGGCGCGGCGTATATTTTTTACAAATCGTGTTACCTATGCGTTTCATTCATTTAGATCGTATTTAAATATTCAATATTAGAGAAAAATACAAAACAATTACAGTACAAGCTTTTTCATTGAACAAAACGATTACAAAAAAGTTCTACTATCAACAAACGATTCGCGCTTTGGCTTTGCTTACATCGTGAATTTCCCAGAACAAAAAAAATTGCGATACACTTTTCCGACGTTAATTTGTACCCTGAAAATACTGATTTATTTTGTCCTTTAACTAAGATGCTGATCTAATAAAGAATTTCTTGTTATTACAGAAGTGAGTGGCACTGATACAACTCAAGTATCTGATAAACCAAAGCCAAGAAACCACGAAAACAATGATGAGCATTTGCCGAAATCAAGTCCAGCTTCATCACTTTCATCATTTTCTGGTCTCTCTCCTGGGGATTCCCCCATAGCTCCATCAATTTCATCACCTTTTGGTGGAGACTTTGATATTGATTCTCTCAGTCCTACGCTTAATCCTAACCAACAAAGCCAGGTATGAAACCTGTTTCTTGTTAATGGTATTTCAGGGCTTGAAATCTACGACGGCCATGCGGCATTTGCCGTGGATTTGTGTGGTCTGGCTTAAATTCTGCAACAATTACAATTCTACTACCTAATTCCAATAGTATAGTAATTTAAATTGAAATGGAAAACTTTCAGGTTAACTGTTTTCTGGTTAGCCTAGTTGGTAAGGTACCATAATAATAATAATAATAATAATAATAATAAATAATATTTTAAGAGGATACTCCCATCACGATATGTGGTTTTCAG
>JAOEHV020007882.1:0-19004 GCA_025447995.2 Isaurus tuberculatus | reverse complement strand
GTTAGAGAGTTTTTGTTTGTACTTTGCATTCAGAAAACTATTTCAATGAAAATTCTCATGTTATGTGTAATAAACAGTTTACGTCAAAGAAAGTGCTTTGTATGAGGTTTTATTCACTCATTTGTGTCAAAAGATCTCAGTATTTTTGGCACGCTGTTTTCACTTTCCACCATCCATGATTCTCATGATAGACAGATCTTACAAACTTACTTAAAAGTTGCTGGTAATAATAATAATAATAATGGTAATAATTAATAAATAAAATAATAATAAATAGCTGGCCATAGGCCTATTAATTGGGAACACCATCTTTACCACTGGCAGGTGGATGGAGATCTTTGACATGACAGACACACACACACACATACACAGATGTCTCCGAGGGCCTATGGTTTAACGTCTTATTTCGAGAAGACACAAAAATCTAACCATTTGCAGATGTTAGAGCAAAGGCAGCACAATCTCCTCAATTATTTTAAGACCCTGAGTGTTGGTCCGGTTGGGAATCAAACCCAAGCCTCCTGCACGATAGACTGGCACCTTACCGACTAGGTTAACCAGACGGCTGCCATCAGGCCAACAATTCTCAAAAGTCACAGTTGTACCAACCTGGTCCACACTAGCCTGAAAAGGCAAAAAATGCCTTGGGGCTACTGTTAAGTAGAGAAATATGATTAGGACCCTCCCTTGTTGTGTTAACTTCTGGTCAGTGGAAATCAGCAAACTGTTTTGATGAACATGCAGTCGGAGTATTAATCGTGTTTGTGACAAAACGAACCTGGGAAATTATAAACGCTATACCATCAGGCCACAGTTAACATCAAGCCCTGCAAGTAGTGGTTTGATGTACCATCTCAAGGTCGTTGTCGTCAACATCCGTCTGTCTAATCAGACAATGGCGTAGCACAGCCCGAGGAACCGCACTTCCACGAATGACTGAATAGACCAATCTGTGAATGGCAGTCACTCGAGCATTTGGCACAAACAAAGGTAGATGGCTCTCTGGGTAGTAGAACACATTGTTTCCTGTTTGCTCTCGTCTGGGCAAGGGCATTGTTCCATGCCACCTTGGCAGTGAAGACCCCTTGCCTCACAGCAAGGAGCCAGCAGCCTACGCGGTCGTCGGCAATGTCTTCCATGGTTGTGGTGGGTATGCTCAAGCACTTCAGGTCCCTTTTGCAGATGTCCCTGAAGTGCAAGCGAGGGCAGCCAATCGGACGGGAGCCTTCTACCAGTTCACGGTAGAGAAAATCCTGAGGGATGCGACCTGCTTCCATACGCCTGATGTGACCGAGCCAGCACAGACGCCTCTCGCTAAGAAGGGCAAATATGCTTGTTATGCTGGTTCACTCCAGGACTTCAGTGTTGGTGACTTTCTCCTGCCAGGTAATGTGTAGAATATGGCACAGGCACCTGAGGTGGAAGCTGTTAAGTTTCTTCTTGTGCCTTGCGTAGGCTGTCCACGACTCACTACTGTAAAGGAATGTACTGAGAATGCAAGCCTGGTAGATGCAAAGTTTGTTCTCAACTGTGAGGTAGGAGTTGTTCCAGACTCTATGGTTTAGCTTAGACATGACTACTGTGCACAGCTTGGCTATTCTGCTGTTTATCTCAGCATCAATGGTAAGTGAAATTGAGGAACCAAGGTAAGTGAACTGCTCTACTGCTTCAAGGGCCTGCCTGTCAATCGAGATGGTTAGGGGCTTGTCCGACCCCAGTGCTAGAATTTTTGTCTTTTTAAGACTGATGGTAAGACCAAAATGCTTGCAGGCATCGGAAAAGCGATTAACAAGCTGTTGGAGACCAACCTCCATGTGTGATGTCAGGGCTGCATCATCCACGAAGAACATTTCATGAATGAGAACTGAGGTTACTTATTTTGTCTTTGCACAGAGGTGCGCTACTGTATGTTGAACAGCTTGCCGTCTGCCCTTGTGGGGATGTAAACACCCTCGCTGCAGTCCTTGAAGGCATGTCGGGGAAGCATTGAGAAGAAGGTAGATGGTCACAAAAAAGGGGCAGACTTCAGAAAACATGGTTGTGGCTAGTAAATTAAGACATACAAGCCTCACACATGAAAATGCCCTTGATACAATGAAATGGAGAAGCGCAACCATGCTGTGTCTAAGCTACATACAGTGGACATTTAAAGTAAAATAGTTAATGATTATATGGGTTTCATTATATGAGTTTATTACTTTGAGAAAACAAACCTTGAACCAAGGCTTATGCTACAACTGATCTCCTACTGAGCGATATACTTTTATACTGGTTTCAACTGAAAACTGGTAAGAATAAAATAAAGAAGAAACTTGAACAAACCTTTGCTGTATCTTTTCTATCATAATCTTTATTAAATTTCCCATCTCTACAAGAAATTTAAATACAGATTAAACTTTAGTTTTCAGCAACCTGCATAAAATTATGCAAACTGTTCAGCAAGCAAAAAAATTAAAAAACAAAGAACTTTCAAACCATTTTTCCCAAACGATTTGACAGCATGAACAATGTGTGAAAAAAAATATGTCTCAGTACTTACTTATAATGTTTTAATACTATGGGCTTTGGATTCACTTTAAGCTTTTTGCATAATTTCTTGCTTTCCCTGAAAAGAAAATTACAAGCCTGAATCATGCATCAGCTCCTTCACCTCATAGATAATCCACATCTACCTGCCAGACACCACCCACTTGAATCCCGAAACTTCTTCCAGATACTAAAGATTTCTAGTTCTCATAGCATCAAAACACCACACCATAGCCGGCATCGTATATCATCCAAGTAAAAGCAGTATACTTCCTGCAAACACCCCTGTTACTTCTAAATTTAAAAAAATTTGAAAAATCTCATCCGACCAATATGCAAAGCCAAGGGTTCATCAATCATGTAAGAAGAAGCAATCTCTACCAACTCACCCACAGTTAATATGTGCTATTGTTCCTTTTCCTCTTATTTCTTTGGCTACTTCACTGAGAAGAGGAAATTTCTTATTTGCAGCTTTTTCTGAAAGTGAAGCAGAGTCAAACACAAAATTCCTACTATGCAAGCACCATGAAAAGTATATTTTGCTTCGTTTGTTAGGGCTAGAGGTCTAGTTTTTATATTTATGGGTTCTATATATATGTGAATGCAATATAGTAAAGTGACAAAAATCATTTTTTGTTCTGATTTTCTATAATATGCATGACATCATAAGATGACTTACATGTGTACCTCTTTCAATTTGTAGCTCCAAAATCGGGTTGAATCGGGAAACACAAACCGGAATTTAAAGTTTTGTTTGATCTTTGAGCAAAGTGACTTCAATAGCAATACCCAACGCTGTTTGTTTGAACACCATTAGATCTGAACTGGTGATTCCTTCTGCTATATTTTATTTTTGATTTAAAATCTCTCAAATTTTACCACATATAGAGCGCTGATTCAGATTTTTGTTTTTTGTAAAATTATGTGACGTCAAAACCGTGTTTGTATAGGCTAATATTAAACACCTCTCAACCAATCAAAATGCGCATATTATTCAAATTATTTTATAAATATATATATTAACCCTTTGAATTACATCATACTGACTACCACTAATTTTGTTTTTATTTTTACAAAGAAATTAAACACAAAAACGTCTTTAAACCAGAATCTGATTACTAACGTCATTTGTATGATTAGTCAATGTTTTATTGTTTTTACTAATTAACATATTAAACAAAAGACTGATATTGATTGTAAAAATCACTTCCTAAGTGTGTTTTTGAATGGGTTTTCGATGCGATCAAATAACCTACTATAACCATGAAATAATATTATTTAGAGATAATTTAAAACATAGTTTGAATTACTATTGTTTTACTATTTACAAAAGTTTGGGCAATTTTATGAAAGGTTGGGTTGGGAAGCAACAGGTTTCGGACCCAAACACGAAAAAGGACCATCGCTATATATCTGGAAGGTTTTTAAGATATTATATTCATTCATTTTTCTTACCTGATTTAGCAAATAAAACCAGAAGATTTGTGTGAGTCCGCTGCAATTTTTTAAACTGTTTTACATCGTCAACTTCGACAAATAAACTTTTATCAATTTTTCCTTTGGCCTGAAACGTAGGCTTGGCTAAAGTCTGCAAACACAAATTTATCCACAAATGGTTTGGTCTTCTTGCAAAAGATTGAAAACCTTGGGCGAAAACAAATAAATTTGAATACACTTACCGTTAATATTACAAGAATAGCAGCTAATAAATTTCGATTTTCCAACATTTCAAGCAAATTACTATTAGAATGAAATAAAATTCTGTTTACAAATTTATGTTTCGTCTAGGAGTCCCCCAAGGCCAGCTCTTGTGCGTGTCTGCGTGAGTTTTTGTGCCACGTGTAAAATTATTTTACGGGTCAGCAGTCTTTCTGATAAAAGGATACAAACAGATTTTTAATTCGGTAAAGAATAAATTTCTGCTTAACCAATCAAAACTTGTGTTTTAATCAAAACAAATGTTTATTAGCGAAAAAAAGCAAAGAATTTTTATTGGATTAAAAAACAATCTTGTCCAATCAAATTTCAGTATTTTTTCTTACCTCTAAAACCAAAATGGCGGCCAAAGACTCTATCATGGGAAGCACCGCACGTTCAGCTTCCTATAATGTTATTTTACAAGTTTCTTTTCGGATTCTTACCTTCCTTATGAATGGCATGCTATTGAGATACACGACCAAGGATATGTTGGGTATTGTGAACGTACGTCTCATGTTGCTTGTCCAAACGATTGTCTTTATTACTCGGGAAGCTTTTCGCAAAGCATGCCTAAGCAAGACTACGAATAGAAATTGGTGTCAAGTTATCAATCTTCTTTGGTGCGTCTTCCCACTAGGAGTATTGACAGCTTTGTTTTTAAGTCACATCTGGTTAAATTATGTTGAACAGCCGGATCCAGACAAGATTTCAAATTATCCCATTGCGGTTGTCGCATTTGCGTCCTCAGCTTGTATTGAACTTCTTTGCGAACAGCTTTGGGTTATTGGACAGGTTTTTCTCTTTCTTAAACTAAAAGTTGTTATAGAAGGAGCTGCAAATTTTGTTCGATGTCTTGTTACGGTACTTCTTGTCATCCTTTTTCCAAACTTGGGAATCATCGCTTTCTGTTGGGCGCAGTTGGCGTTTTCCATTGTCATTGTTGTACTATATTATGGTTATTTTGTTTATTATCTCACGAAAAATGTTGCAAAGAAGGATAAAACACTCAAAGACTTTCCTTTGAAAACTTTTAAGGATTTCTTTCCCAGATTCGCTCTTAACGAACCACTTATCAGTTGGCAACTAGCTAACCTAACTTGGAGCTTCTTCAAACAGTCTTTTCTTAAGAAAATTCTCACTGAAGGGGAACGTTTTATTATGACAATTCTTCAAGTGTTAACCTTTGCAGAACAAGGCATTTATGATGTAATCAATAATTTAGGTTCCCTTGCAGCCCGATCTGTGTTTATGCCAATAGAGGAAAGTTATTATACATTCTTTGCCCATACTTTAGTACGTGGGAAATTTGCCAAGCAACAGAATTTAGATGCAGCTAAAATAGCTTCAGAAGCCTTGGAGATGGTTTTAAAGTTTGTGGTTCTTACAGGTTTAACAATATTGACTTTTGGCTATGCCTATTCATTCCTGCTGTTAGATATTTATGGAGGGACACTTCTTAGTAGTGGAGAAGGTAAGCTTTGGTTTAGTCGCAACTCAACCATACTAAACCACAGTAAAGCTTCCAGCTAATCAGTGCACTGTTTTATGCACAGGAGCTTTCACAAACTACACCTATTCAATTAGTCAAATTCAATTTATTTCCTTGGTAATATTTCTATCTGCGTATCTGATTGGATCACAGCATAGTTACCTGTAAAATATGCAGAAGCAAATAGCAAAAGTCAGTAAGGATTGAAACTCTGCAAGCAGTAAAAACAAAGTTTGGAATCAAAATGTTCGTTCCTCACAGAAGGAGTCAGCTAAAGTTTTTTTGATTCTATTGCCTTTATATTTTGAAAATCTCAATTTTCAGTGATTGGTAATAGTTATGGACATGCTCAAATTGAACAGTTGTGGTTCAATTTCAGCTCTGACTGGTCACTGAAATCTTGTGTTTTTATGATTTATGTCACCAAACAATACAATAAAAGGTCCAGTACACAAACATTGCACTATATAGTTAGCATATGGTTTACCATGATTTGGTTTCAAAGAGTTTTGTCAGTGTAGGATAAAGTATCATTTGTTTTCATTCCTAATAATTAGTTAAAGAAGGAAATAGGTAAATGTGAATGGAAGGAAGAAATACAAAAATGCTTGACCTAAAAGTTTATCCTTCTATGGCATCTTGACACGACAAAACACTATACAGTTTATTAATCTTTTCTGCTTTTTTCAAAAATATTTTTTTGAATTCTTAACCCATGCTAAGTATAGGGTTTAAGTACAGAAAGCTAAGCTAAGCTAAATTTTTTTACAAGCCTACACAGTTGCCCATAGTGCTGGCACTTACAACTCTGGTTTCTATAGTGTCAAGTCGATGGGAGTCATTGACTCCCCCTGGATGGGAAACTAATCCAATCTCAAAAGAATGGAATGCTGAGTAAGCTTGGTGAAAAAGAAGGTCATGCAAATACAATTGTTCAAATTTTGGCAGAGCCAGGGATTGAACCTGGGACCTTGGGGTTGAAAGCTATAAATCTTTCCAACTCTGCCAACCATACTGCCGAAAGGTAGTAAATATAGTGTTAATGTTATATATTGTTTGTAGTGATTTTAGGCAATGTGTATTTGTTCTCTTATTGATCATTTTCTTTGTTTGCATGGCCATAGGTCCAACTCTTCTCAAGTGGTATTGTGTTTATGTGCTGATAATTGCCATCAATGGCACAACTGAATGTTTCATGTTTGCTGCAATGAGCAAAGAAGAAGTTGATAGATATAATTATAAAATGATGCTTTTTTCAATTGTTTTTCTTGTTGCATCCTGGTACCTCACTGTGCTTGGTAGTGTGGGTTTCGTTATTGCAAACTGCCTCAACATGTTGCTTCGAATCTACCAAAGGTAAGAAGCAATATAATTGTGTTTTCTTAATTTAACCACGGCAGTAAGTTTGAGTTACTTTTATTTTATTATAACTGTTACTGTATCATCTAAGGCTGAGATTTTGAACCTGAGAATAACTTTAAAAAAATGAATTTAATATGTAAAATATGAATGTCAGCTTGTAATTTAAACTCTGATGGAAAAAGAAATATGAAAGTACATACTTGGCAAGTAGTTACAATAGAAAAACCAAATTAATTTTTTGACTTCTCAAAGTTAGACATAGCAAGTAAAATGTTGGCAACATAAAAAGCTGAATGGTAAGCATGTTTGTATTGGTAATAATATGATTTTGAGTTCAATTTGGAATTAATTTGCATGAGTTTGTTTTTCAGAGTCCATAATTGCACGGCCCTACGGGCTTGTGCAAGTTGGGCATTTTGAATAAACAAACAAGTGCAAATAATTCAAATTGAACTAGAAATCATATTATCTACTAATAATATTCATGAAAGTACATAGACAGGATGTGACATCTGAGTCATGCGATAAATTAATTTATTCAACAAAACAGAATTTTTTTTGTACATACAAACCATACAGATATGATAGTCTCAAAAGCAAAAAAACAGTTTGATTACATATTGTAAAAGTTCTCAAATTAAAAGAAAAAAATGTGCTAAATTTCCTTTTTTCTACTATAAGTTTCCTCAAAACAGCACTGCTCTTAGCCAATCACGATCAAGAAATTTTTTCATGTATATTATCAGACTTGTAATGCCACAACTGTTCAACTGATTCTCGATCAGACCAATTATTGTTCTTAACTCAAACAAGACACTTTGCCCACTTTGTACAACAGTTATGGCTGTTTTCAGGGTAGAACCCTTTAAAAACAGGGGCTGCAAAGCAGGGGGGTTATGTCCCCCCCAATATTATTAGTTAGAATTAGTTCAAAAGATAGGGTAGAAATGTGCAGTTCAATGGTAAGATCCAACCTCAAGGTCTTGGGTTCATACCAAAGTTCCTAGATTTAAACATTTGTATGATCTTCAATTTACCAAAGCTGACTCTGCTTTCCATCCTTATGTAGGTTATTAAATAGATTACCAAGTGTTTGAAGTTAATCTGTGATAGATTAGTGTCTTGTCCAGGGGGAGTTAAAGACTTTAAAACCACTTAACTGGTGATATTAGCACCAGATCAATGAACAACTATGCTTGTAAAGGATTCAGTTTAAGCTTACTTTTAACATTATTTGATAAAACGAACCAAAAAAATCTGAAAATTGATTTAACTCTTCATTATATTGTTCAGTTGGATAAATTTCATGGAGTACTATTTATTAATCTTAAGGTTATTTTGCACTAAATAGTTAATGAAATTATACTCTTTGCTTATTTATGTTTCAGTGTTGTTTTCATCCACAAATATTTTGAATCAACTCCAGACATGAAACCTCTCAAAGGATTGTTTCCATCATTCTGGGTTGCAGTAGCCTATGCAGCATCATGGAACATAACTTCTGTATCAGAGAAGGTTTTCTGTTGTGACAGAGGCTGGTCTTACAGATTTATTCACATAGGAATTGGTGCAACTTGTTTACTAACCGTTGCAGTTGTTGTTTTTGTGAAAGAAACTAAGTTTGTTGACTTTATGGCTGAACACTGGCTTGGAAAAGTTAGAACGAAGAAAGAATGATTCAATGGAAAACACTTGTTTATTATTTTGATTTTATTTTTTCCTGATTTTTGCTTTGAAGCTCCTGAATTTCAAGGTTTCAGTTCCAATTACAGCAACCCCTCAAATAGAGGATTATTTGCTGGGAAATATTATTACAGAATAATAAAAAAGAAAATTAGAAATGGTAATATTTTAGTAACGTTTGATCAGTATAAGTGTTAAAGTTAGTAGTTATTTTGATCTACTGTGTTTGCAAATGTTAAAAATGACATAAAAAGGTTTTAATAGTTAAAGCCAATTTTAATAGAACTTAGCTTTTTTCTGATTGGTTGAGAACTACTGTGTTCTTTTGGGCACTAATGTTATGAGAATATCTATCCAACACAATTTAGTATCTTGTAATAAGTGGACTATTCCAATTCCCCATTCTGGTTGCTTTTGCATTTTTGTTTTTAGTTTTTCTAAGTTTAAACGCAAGCACACTTTCTGCCCTCTTTTGTAACAAGCACGTGCTGTCCCTGTTCTTGTACTGAAAGTCAGCGAAACCAGCTACTCTGGCGATGTAATGCACCAGTCAGTGTAACCCCCCCCCCCCCCCAGGCTGCGCATTAGCGGGGAATTGGATTTTGAGCCTGAGAAAACTTGCTCAAGACCTTGCCCACCGGGGCACTGATACCAAGAAAATCCCCCGCTCTTGCCTCACAAAAATATTAAAGCTTACCTTCACTTAAAACAGTAATTTGTAAAGAATCCGCGGCCAATGCTTCCTTTTCTCCATGCCACTCTTTGCCGAGAGCATCTTTCTTTCATTTTAAAATGACTTTTATAATAAGACCACGAGCGCAAGCAGCGTTGAACGATCGCATGTGACCATATAATTTATGACAAAATAATGATGCGGCGCGAAAAATCGAAGGCTGATTTAGTCGCAAGCAAATTCCCCACTGATCCCTCGCTCACTTCTCTTGGGCGAGGGCGTAAAAATTTGCAAATCCCTCGCATGTCGGGACACGATAAACCGGTGAATCTTGGGAAAATATCCTCGTTCTGACCCCGCTATGCGCGGCCTGGGGGGCGGGGATTTACCGTGACTTGTGCATAAAATACAATCAACGCTATAAAAGGGACATCAGAGCTAATTCCCCAATGAAAGAACGAGAAAGCAACAAATTCATTTTTTCTTTTCTTTAAAATACCCGTAGTAACGCAATTTGCGTTTCTTTCCATTTCTTCTTATTGCACATCCCTGGTCACCCAGAGTGTATGTGTCCATAGTACGCATGCTCAACCCTACTGCTGTTGAGCTGAAACTGCTGTCGCAGAGAACAAGATAGTCGCACTCGGACAAAAGAAAGCTGTCAACCAACATTCCTAGGATACCTTGTGCGAACTTGCTACTTATATTGAACGGGATTGTCGAGTTAGAATCAAAAGTTCTGTTGACATAAAATTTGCTCACACATTCACCCGTGTCACATCTGTTAGTGTAATTACATTTTGTAATTCCGTCTTCATGTACAGTTTTGTTACACCATAAAAGAGAATAGTTTCTCACGTCAAGGTGAAACGGGGTGAAGTTTGTGGTTATGATTGAACGAAAGGGAAAGTATTTCCTTGCGTACTTTTTAACAAGGCCATTATCTGTTGCCAAGAACCATTGGGTGTACTTGGAAAATCTTCTATTTTTTTTAAAAACTTCCTTTTCGACTTTTAGCGCGCATTGAAACATCTCGGTGACGTTTTTTATCCTATTATTTAATGGCTTCCTGTCATCAAACTGATGATCACCGGTACGAACGTGAATTCCAATTGTTGGTAACTTCTTGGAAAATTGCTTTCTCCAATGTAAAAGAAAAGTGTTTAAAGTAACAGATTTGGTGAACAGAAAACTAAATGCACATCCAATGAGACTTAAATCTGGAACGTTTGCCATGAGGGGTGTAATTCCCAGCTTCCGCGCACGTTCCATTAGATATTTATTGCTTCTGATTCCTTCCTCAGCAAAGTACCATATCGTTGTAACAACTTCAGCTGGTTTGTTGAAATACTCGACGAAATTTGTGTTTTTAAACCAATTGGCAAAACTTGAACCGTTTGCGCCCCTTATCTCCCATCCAGTCACCCGACGCATTTCTGCGCCTGCACTACCCCAGTAATGGCCCCTCATCTCTAGGCCCCTAACAGTATGGTTCCACTGAATCTCATTTGGATGAAGGTAATTTGAAATGGGTTCCGGCGTTCTCCAATCTATTAAAAATGTCCGATTTGTGAGGATTGAAAGATAAAATAATGACACGACTGCTCGTAAGCGATTGCCATAACCACAGCAACCGGAATAGTCTCCAGGGCAGAAGTAGATTAAAAATCTTTTCCTTTCGACTGACCGAAAAGCGTCGTTGTGCTCTTCCTTGTATCTTTCTTGCCAGCCATTTCCACAGACTAATTTTCTGTTCTTATCGTCCGACGCCTTTACCAACTTGTATCTTCCTTTCATCCATGAACGCTTAATATCTGCTGTTTCTTCAATTACAATCTTCTGTTCTCCCGTAGAGGGAACGTCGGTTTGATTTGCGGTTTCTGCTCTTTCGAGTTTTCTTAAAATTCTTTTCGTAAAATTGAAGCCACGCAAGTTAGCTGTGTATGCTAAAAAGACAAAAAATGTTTTCTCTTTTTGGTAAGAGGGCGTCGTAAAACTGATTTGGTACTGCTTAACATCCATTGGACCTTTAAGGGAGGGGAGGGTTGGGAGATCAAGGAAGCGATCGGATTGGCACGAAAACTGTAGAGAAATTTACGTGAAATGGTTCTAAAACAACAACAAAACAATAGTGGACGTTAAGGGGAGGGGGGTGGGGTGGGGGTAAGTCCTTAACGTCCAAGGACGTTATGATATGAGGTACCAAATCAATTTTATGACGCCCCCTAAAAGACATTTAAACCCAGATAAACTAAAAGTTGCTTGTAGCCTGCCAAATACTGAAAAAAACGCAAGTATTAAGTAAGCTATATATTACAACGGATGTGACTAATTTAAAACAATAAAACCGATACAAGTTCTAATCTCCCAAAACGGCAGTTTCGGAAAATGTGATACCGATTCATATTTCTCAATTAATCAATTTTATGGTTCCACAACCATAAGATTGATTAAATGAGTGTTAGGCAAACTAATGCAGTTGAAAACGTCCTGTTGATGTATATTAGAGAGTTCACGAAACACGAAGCGCATGGCCATGACAAGCCAGATGAGTCAAAAAAAGAGCGCAGTCACATGTTCTCGCAACCAAGCGCGTCAACATTAGTTTTCCAACGCAGATTTTTCACGTCATTTTGACAACGCGGGTGTATTAATTGTAAGCATATGCTTTAAAATTTATATCTTTTAAAACATTCAATTACATCGTTCTTTTTTCGATTCAAAGATGTCTTTTGGTTTAATTTCGAGTCTAAATATTCGATTTATAGGTTTATTCATTGTGGTTGCATGCTTTGAAATGATGTTGGAAACGCGCTGGCTTTTCTCGACCCAGACTTTCGCAGCGCGTCACGGCATGGCGCGTGGTTTTTCGTAAACTGTATTTTAAAAGATCAATTCATTATATGTAAAGACTTGTAAGGGACAAGTTAACAAAATGAACTTGCTCTCTTGAGAGACCTTGTAGCTCCGTAAGTAGAGCGTTTGTCCCTTAGGCTTAGATCCAGTCATGGGCTAGATTATTGTTCTGAGTATTATTGACATTGTGAAAACTTAGTATTAAGTTTCTATCATCTTTTAAAGTTTTCATACCGTATCTCTGATAGCCAATATCTCTGCTGGTTTGGTAGCTAAATACCAACAAAGCAACTAGTCCAACTAATATCCATAAAGAAGCCTTTTTCCAGTGTAATTTGGCAATCATTTTTACTGTAAACTGTCTGTAAAAAATTAAAAGGGATATCTTGAAGTCAGTTCAATCAATCAGTCTCTTCATTCTTGATATTCTGGGACATTCCATACCACAAGCGAGATAGACGATCACAGATTATCTTGCTACCCTGGCAAGAGAAAACGATACATCGTTCACAGAGTTAACCAAAGTGATAGACACTCTACTGGATTTATATGTACGCTTTTGTGATCAAACTCATAGTGACAGATAAAAACATCTTACGCACAGATCTTAATCGACCCTAGAAGAGTCGAAAACAAGTGACTCTTGAATCTGCTTGATAAAGCATGTGATAGGGTGTGCTAATCTGGCTAATAAATGTAAATTCACAATTTTTGAACGACTCTGAAGTATCTCAAGATTAATTACAATGCATGCATATGACATGACAATTACCTCTCCTGCCCTGTAAATCAGTATCGGTGATCATGAAATCAGCTATGGCCAACACAAAGATAGACCTTGTCCAAGTTCATGCTTAGTGATTAACTCATTTGTTGTTGTTTTTTTTAAAAATAAACTTCTATTCTTAAAACAAGCTCTTACTTAAAAGATCGAAGCATTACCAGGTATGCAAAAAAACTGCTCTTAGAATAAAGACGTAGAAAACTTTAAAACTGTCTGGATAACAGCAAACATGTTTAGCTTGAAAACTTCGAAATTCAATTATAAATCAAGTTGGTAACAACAATGTTTACATTAAAACCAAACAAACTTTGATTTTAAATGACACCAAAATGAAAGTATGAATAATAGAAAACCTCTGCAAATTAAGATAAGCCTCGGCACATCCATATCCCGTATTTTCATCTTTTTCGGGAACTCGAGCCTGTTTTTTACAACTGATAATCGTATTAGCCATACTGTCCAAACGAGACCCAGTAATACTTTTAAAACAGCCTTCACAGATGGCTGCAGCCTTCACAGATTCATGCACACTGTATCAGAAACGTGTGCTTTAGACACCTCAAGGTTGAAGTTTCAATAACTTTGCCGTAAGCGGTGTGAAGAGGTGACGTTTCAAGCCCTTCGTGGCATTTACTGAGCAATACGCTCGTAACATAAGCTCCTTACAGCATTGTTATATTTTTAGGGGATTATAAATCAGTATAAAAACAATTTATTCAGTCTTATAGTTGGTTTATAACTATAAGTCGATATAAGCAAACAGTTTTAGCAGCAAAAACTGTCTATCAACAATAAGTAACCTTTAGTTATAACTGCGTTTCTCCGCCATTTAGTAAATATGTCTCCGCTAACTAAATTTAATAGCCAACTACGAAACTCCTCATGCAAAACTGGCGATTTCATACTCCAGTCGCAGACGTATAAATTCGCCGAGTGCGTCCGCCAACGGAACTGCAATTTGGCTCATCGAAATATTTTCTAGCGGAGTTTTAGCTTTAGCTATCCTTGTCAATCATTTTTCTTTTAAATCCTTTCAATTGTTATGATATGAATAATGGCTTATTACATTTCTATACAAGACTATAGCCATAGAGACAGCAGGAAATTTGCGTTATTAAAAATAAACGAGATTGAACAACATTGCTTTTTTTGCTTCGTAAACACGATTTGCTTCGTAATAAAATGAACATTTCAGCCTTGAGTTGTCAAAATGACGCGGACCACACACTGAAACAAATTTATTAGAAACTATTCACTGGAGATTGTTAAAAAAGTGACAAAAAATGATTTTTCTCTCTTTGCCATGGCCTTTACCGGCTCACTATCAAGCATGCAAGTTTTCAACCGCGTGATTTTAATTATCACCTACGTCTCAGCAGAAGTGTAAGATTCAGTTCCATTTGATGTGTTAAATATTACTTATCTGCAAACAAATTTGATTGGCTGTAGTTATGGTCAATACAGCTGTGAAGAGAAGAAAGTGAGGTTCAAAATTTTGTTATTTAAATCTCTACCGATGCATTGCTGGAATTAACTGTTATAATGAAGTTTGTTGCAGTTGCTATCTTCGTTGTTTCTGCGCTAACCGCTGTGAATTCTCGAAAAGGTACTGTCGTTGGAACTAGTTTAACATATTTTAAAGCCCTGAATAACTCACATTGAGCCAAAAATTAGCTTTAATTGGTTTAATTTCGAGCTTTGTATATGAAACTGTTCTTGTTTCTTTCAATCCGAGATACATACAAAAAAATTTAAACAAATCTGTTTCTTTTTATTTTAGTTTCACTCAGTGAAAGGTTTTATCATCAGTTTTATGAACTCGGAAGTCGTAAAAATCGTTACGAAGGGTGAATTTAAGACTCCTAATTTAAAGACAAACACAAACTATGTAAGTAAAATGCAGGTGTAACTTCTTTTTTTGTTTCGCACTGCTGATAACACTTATGAACACCGCAGACACTGACACATCCTAAAACTAAAATCCCTAACAAACAGATATTACAATTTTTTTTTAAAAAAAATAATGGTATTCATATTTTCAAAAAATATGTATTGTCAGTAGTGCGCGTTATTACAAAATGTTTTTTCTCTGAAAATTTCATACCGCAGCCTTTAATTCACTACGCCTTCTGTTTCAATCTTTGGACTCATTTAGTTTGCCTTTTGCTACTTGACTAACACAAAAGTGTTTCCGTTGGCAAAATTATATGTACATCTATGAACTCATTTAGCTAAAATGAATTCAAAAAGTTGATTTTGTACATTTTTTTTACTCCTTGATTTTGCTGGTATAATGGCTAATGATTTAAATAATTTTGACTATCATAAATGTCTTATCATTCAGTAATCCGGATCAAATAGTAACGCCAAATGAATGCAAGAGTTAAATTTTCTCCTCACTATTGTATAGTTCTTTTTTTACCAACACCTAATTTATAATTATGACAAACTCTTAAAAAATAAAAGAAATTACAACACTAAATTGCTATACATCACGTTTTATTTTTATCAAATCTCATGTCATGATGAATCTTTCAAGCGTCTATTTCACAGTTATTCCAGGAACAGGTTTTTGATATGAAGTGAATAAGAACTGAAAAACTCTTGACAATTTTTAAAGGCAAAACATTAAGGAATTAGATTGGTATTGATTACTGAGACCAAAACAATTTCCATTCCATTCGTTTATCGCAAAATCAAGTTGAAACCACTATGAAAACATATTTTTAAAAATGAGTATGCAATTTATTTTCTATGAATCAAGACATTTGGTCATTGCCCTGTCTGAACAACCTATTAAAGAAAAAAAGAACCCAGGCACTGGTCGATAAGAGAAGGGTTATGACCTGGCCTTGGTCCCAGGCTCCATAAAATAGTCGACCGGGTTTTGCCAGCCAAAATATGTTTTTAAAAATAATTATTTACAATTTGTCAACATTGTTTGTCGTCAATTCTATTTGCTTAAAACATTAACAAGGTTCCAAGGCCCCAGGGAGCTTTATTGCGTGATTGAACATTCAATTTATATATAGTTTCCTTCGTATGTAGATATTTTATTTTTAAACTGCGTGATTCAGCCTTGTCTTCAAGTTCCCCTCAATATTGAAAAAAAACAACAACAGCAATTCATCTATGGTATTCAATACCTCGAGTGGAAATGTAAAGACTAGACTTACATAACTTGGCTCTCAGTTGTTGCGTATTTCTATTACTGCTTATCATTTCTTAGCCATTCGACTCACTGCGCTGGGGTGTTACAAAGATGAGAGCAACAGAGCCTTGCCAGAGCTACTTGGATCCTACCGTGAAAATCTGGAGTGGTTAGACATGAACTCCATCGTGCACCAGTGTTCTAAAGCCGCATATGCAAAGGTAAATTTAGCAAGCTTTGAATTTTCGTTTAAATCCGTTGATCTTGTTTGAGAACAAGCAGCAAAGTTTCCTCTCCTAGTTATAATCATTATGAATAGTTGATGATAGCCATGTGTGGGTGATTACTAGAGCTGTTCAAACCAGAGATAGTCGAGATAATCATAAGAAAAAAAAAGTTCCAAAATTATAAGTCCCGGTTTGCGAGTGTGTTCAAGTTTCGGTAAACTAATAGAAATAAAAAAAGTCGCACAAGGTGTATGAGAGTTTGAGGGAGATGGGTGTTAAACTCTGAGTTAACCACAGACGTTATAAGATTGTTACAGTGCTTTCAGTTAAACTTCGGCTTACAATGTTAGGTTATGAAACACCACAAGTAACTCAGTGAGCAATCTAAATCTTCTAAGCAAGCACCTATGACTTTCATCATCATTATCGTCGCCGTCGTCATCATCATCATCATCATTATCGTCGCCGTCATCATCATCATCATTTTTACTTGCTCTTCCGTACGTGGTCTTTTTAGCAGCTGCTAAAATTTAGATAATTAGCAAGTCTGTGTCATTTGTTATGTTGATGTAGTGTTACTATATAGCTTTCTTTTTATCGGTTATATTGTAAAACTGAACTGATTAAAGATGCTAAAAAGCTAATCTATCAGTTATGACATATAATTATAACATTTTAGAGGAACTATTCTTAAATCGCTCATGCAGTGTACCCAAGATAACATATTACTATTTTCGCCGAGGATTTTAGAACTTTTTCTTCATCCTTTACTCCTTACTCGATTGTACGTAGCTAAATATTGTTTTCACCACAGGGCTACCAGTGTTTTGCGGTGCAGTATTACGGTGAATGTTGGTCTGGTCCGTATGCATGTACAAGTTACACCAAGTACGGCGAATCAACCAACTGTTTTTGTGGAGAACCTTTTTTCATTCGTTATAGACCGCACACACACTGTCCAGCAGCTGTAGGCGGAGCTTGGGCGAACTTTGTCTACAAAGTAAGAGACAGAAATCATAAAATTTAGAGAACACCCTTATGCAAAATGTTTTTTATTTCATTTGAACTTAATAAGGAAAAAACCTTTAAAAAGAACAAGCTCAACGATCCAAGTGGACTTTAAAAAATAAAGATCATAGATCTTAGTTGTGTAGAAGACGACCGACGGCAAGCGGTTACTAAAGAGAAAAACTATCAGCTTTTTGGATAAACTGCAAAAATATTTAACCTTCTTGCCAGAAGACTTCTATTTCTCATCTAGGAAGGATAGAAACCTCTGCAAGGAATTGCTTGGAAGAATAAATAAAGTCAGTAGTGTTTGAAACTCGTAATAACAAGCTTGAGATCCTGCGCTTGTCATTTTACAAGCCTGGTGCTTGTGTCTCCTGATAATCTGAGCCATTATTCCTGCGGAAATGACGTTCGTCTGCAAGCAGAGGCACTTTTTCTTCTTTTTTGAGAAGAATGACGAAACTTCTGCAAAATACAGTAGAAAATTTCCGATTCTTTCTGTGCAAACAAGAGCTGTGACACAGACTACGGTAAAGTTTGAACCAAAAAAGGCACCATCAAGTTGACTTGAGCTGTTTCAGTTGGAGTCTTTTTTGAAGCTCTCTGCGACTAAGTGTAGAAAAAAACATTTTTTGATAATAACATTCAGTTAAACCTAAAACAATGGACCATCCTAAAATTTAACCCAGCATTAAAAGTGACACTCCTTAAATTTCTACTTTGTAGAGAGAATTTAATTTTTTTATCTGATTGACTTTTTCAGATCAAATGAAGTGTTAAAACATTCTGGAATCATTCCGGAAGAAAAACGAATTCTCAAAGGATTCACAATGCATCCAGAAGAGAGCTATATTATGGAAAACACGTTGAATGGAACAACCGAACCTTTTTATTTAAAATTGTGTAACGTTGAATGATGAACAAGAAAAAAACTAATAAAATCATTCTTAACTACAAAAAAGATTTATAATTGCCTTATTCAATCATAAATCTTAATAGTCTTTGTTTTCAACAACAAAATATAATCACAGTAGATCGATCTAGTAAGAGGAATGATGAAAAATAATATTTTAACATCCTGTGCGGAAGACGTTTTTCTTGGTCAGTAAACGATAGCTTTTTGATAACTTAATCCAAGTTTGTTGAATAGCAACTTCTTGTCTATAATCGGGTCAAAAGCTTAGCCAGACATTACCATCATTACCAACACTGTTATTATTATCATCACCAACATCATCATAACCATCACCATCACAATCCCGCATTACCATCAACGATCATCATCGCACTACCACAACCCTTATTATCTATTCAAAGTTTAGTAAGCTTTACTGTTGGTGTACTAAATGCTTAAAGACATTTTGAATCATTATTCCCTTGCCATCAAGATCACTTTCATCTTCAAAACAACAATCATTAGCACCATCATGAGGGTGTGAATGGGGGTACCAAGATCTCAGTAATCACCTAATTTTTTGGACGATTCTCAGTAATCAGCTAATTTTTTGGACGATTCTCAGTTCTTGTTTCTATAACCTTTTTCC
>JAOEHV020007775.1:0-13319 GCA_025447995.2 Isaurus tuberculatus | reverse complement strand
TAATATGGGCACTAAGGTCACGTTGGTAGTACATACGAACTAGTATCAAGTACTTGCAGCCACTAATATGGGCACTAAGGTCACGTTGGTAGTACATACGAACTAGTATCAAGTACTTGCAGCCACTAATATGGGCACTAGGGATAATCATTGTCACTACCAAGACAAGCATTACGCTTTTACTGTTTGTTCGTTTATGAGTGCCACTCAATAAAGAATAGTAAAGCAGAATGATTTTTGATAAAAAATGGGAAACGCGAGAAATTTAATCTGGAGCTTTCAATTCATAATTGCTACTTAATATAGAAACTAAGGAATACTATTGGATCGCAAAATTTTAATTTGCCAATAGACCGGAGGGGAGCGATTTGAAAACTAAAACTGAGTCCAACCCTAGGAAATTTGAGAAACTTCTGGTAGATTTGAACAAACATATCAAACCTCACCATCTCTTGTAGTCAACAAGAGAATTAATCAGAAGGTGACCGTACCGTAAGACATCAAAACCAGTCACTTGTTTTTTAAGAGCTTGATATAAAAAGTCCTTGATATTTTGTTTTAAAAAGTGTATTACTCTTTCTTCTTGTCTTCAGCTTGGCCACGTTTTCCCGAAGACTTCACGTTTGGAACATTCATGATGCCGCCATTTGATAAACGCTGTATTCGATTGTATGAACGATTTCAGTTCGTCCTCAACCACCCTTACTTTTGTTCAGATGGCAGCATGCGTGACCTTGATATGAGATGGTCAGACCGCAATGCAGTGCCTGGCATGCGCTGTACCCGCATTTATATACCAGGGAAGTACAGCTGGAATAATAACTACTTGTGTATCGGAAAGACTTCCCCATACAGGTAATTACACACACTCTCCGTCACGATTGTATCTATTCGATGAAAACTCTCTCTTACTGTTCTCGGGATTTCTTGCGCTTTTGAACCCTGTAGACTCCCAAACAACCTTTTCCTTCGTTGTGAGCGCGTTCATAGAATGAGAGACGGGTAAGAGACGGAGAAAACGCGCCTTAGACTTTCTTACTAATCCATATTACAATGACAAAATAATTCTGGTAAAAGTAACTGGTATTTTTCTTAAGGAAATAAGTTTTTGACAATTCACTAGATACCAAGTCGAAATTATTGTGATAAATTAGTAAATGTTTAATAAATAGTTAACCTCTCATTAATGGTGTTTGTTTGTTTGTACAAGGTTCAAGTGGTCCTACCAAGGTGCAATTAAGGGCTTACCGTGTATGAAATTTGTTGCAAAGAGGCCTGTCAGGGGATGGGAGAGCAACAGCAACTTTCTTTGTCTTCTAAGCCCGCAAGGTAATAGGAAGGGCGTACTTATTTTAGCATGTAATCATGCCAACCATTCCATGCCATTCGTCATATTTAGTTCAAAGTTTTTCCAACACTTAGATCTTTTGAAATTCTTTATACTACTAATTAAGGTAAAATGCTAAAAAGGCATTTTTTACAATCTCACGGGTTCTTTATCATTAAATGTTGTTTTAAAAAGCTTCTCGAAAGTTTCAGCTAGGATAATAAGATCAACACCTTCATATTTTAGCTTCAACATGATCATAGTTTTGAAAATTCAAACACTGCGTATTACATACATTAATTATTGAAACTAAACGTTCGAGTTTACTTGGAGGTCAGGATGGTTGTGTGTTTAGAACTCGTGCTTGATCTTGCACGTGGGTAGAGATTTGGTCGGTCTCAATCAGGGTTTTTTTCGGGTGCTCATCTGTTCCTTCCTCAACAAAATAAGGCTTTACGCCCACATTTAAGCCTTCTCTCAAATTTTTAAAATAGGCTTAGTCACACAGTTTAACGAATTGAGACGTAAATAAAATTATTATTGAGGAAAAGCCGCCCGTTGGGTGTATACTAGTGTAAAGAAATAATGTAATTCAAAAATTTTAAATTAAGTTAGCTCTCAATTTCTATAGTCAGTTTGCACGTGCATGGTAACGGAATCTCTAGGGTACGTTCATCAGCAAGTAAAAACAATAATTTCGTATCGAAATCAGCTCGAGAGAGAGAGGCTTTAACCACACGCATTTATCAAAGCTAGCCGCGAGTGAACTACTACAAAGGTTACTGAAGATACACATGTTCTTAATGAAGTCCTTTTTGTACTAAATACAATTTCTATTTAAAAGTCCTTTCGTACTTAACGCTAAATTAGAAGTAGTTACAAGATCAGTGAAGCTAAGCAAGAATATCTTAGCAAATAAATGAAAGGGTTCCGAAACCTCGACGGCGTCATTTGAGCTTATACATAAAAATAAACCCACGAGGGACTTACCAAAAAGTTCCTGCAGGGATTTATGTGGAATAAACAAGCCATCAAATAACACACGGATAGGAAATCGGATATAATCTCTCTATAAGTTGAGTCGTTGTGGACGTCCGTAAAGTTTTTCAGTTCAAAATTTCTGTTAGCAAAAATGGCGTCGCTCACGTGACTCGGCGCTAATCTTGACCTCGAGTAAGATGCTAAGTAACGTTACAGGTAAATTAGCTTAGGCTATGACGTATAGGACCTTATGTACAAAAAGGCTTGAGTACAGTTGTTCGGGGCTTTTGCATCTTAACCTCAGTAAAGATAACTTCTGCTCTATCTCATCAATAAATCCTTGTGCGTCGCCATCTGTATACCTCTCATATTCTGCAAAGCGAGTATTGAGTTTTAACAAACTAAATGAAAATAATTCGACCAAACACTAAACATATAATCATTTCTAAATATTACAGACAACAGAACATACAGTGTAAACGGCCGTTGGTCACCATGGCAACCATGGACTCTATGCAGCAGATCGTGTAACACCGGTTGGCAGAGTCGTGTTAGAACTTGTTCTAACCCTCAGCCTAGAAATGGAGGAAAAAACTGTAAAGGACCAAAAAGCGAAATACGGTTATGCAACAAAAAACCATGCCCTGTTGGTAAGCTCTTTGCCGCTATGTTAAGCTATTCTATCTGATTTTGTATAATTATTTGTTCGATAACTGAGTATGTGTTACAGGGAATTTTTTCTCAAAAAAAGTTAAGGTTGCTTGAAATATTTCAAGATTTTTGGTATTTTACTGAGGTTAGAATGATAACTTATAAGGATTTATGGTCAGCTATATGGTTACTATTTTGGTGATCTTACAATTTTTATGTGTTATTTTTAGAATGTTTAACGAAAATTCTTGCTTCCATTGAATCCACTCTTACACTCTATTAAGGATTTTTAACAGTTCACGGTCGGCAATTTGTAGAGGGATGGTTTTTGTTATAAACAATACATTACAAGTTCTTGCGTGGTATTTTGATTTCCTTACTGCTACATTACAGCAAAATTAAGTAAACTTTAGCAAATGAAAAGCTGCCTACAATTATTTTAGAAAATTGGCTTGAAAACAAGTCACAGAAAAAACATTGCTTTTGAAAGTTTTGTGTGTGTTTTTTATCAGTATATCTTCGGGTTAACGATCGTTTGCTTCTTAAACTACTTGCAACGATAGTCCTAAAAATTTTAACTTTGTTTTGTGTATTTAATTGTATACTCCAGATTGTTTGCTATCACTGACAGCTGTTCGTTTGTGTACTGTAGAATGCGGAGGAATTCAAACTGGAAGCCACGGCATTCTTCGAAGTCCGTCCTACCCCGATCACTATCCCCCACACTCCAGCTGTACCTGGACTATCACTGTTGCTAGAGGAAAAGTTGTAAAACTTACCTTCAACTCCTTCAATCTACATCGTGAGTATTTTGGTAGCATGAACAAAACTAAGAGTATAATTTAGCTACCACAAAAATAGGTCTGAGATTTTTGGTTTAGCTACCGTAATTTTTACCGTAACAATGGTTGATAATGTACTTATAAATGAATCAAAAGAAGCGGGAAAACAGGCCCAAAAAATAAGAAAACTAGGAACATCGTTGAAAGCAGTATAGAATGACACAACTCTGATGTAGAAAATCGTAGTTTTCATGCATGGAATGAATAATCTGCAATAAAAAATTGGGTTGAGAAAAATTGTTACTGAAATTATTTGCAATATTACTTTCGTAAAAGGGTTCTGGTGGAAAACTGCTCAGTTATCCCTACCAAATACGTAGACTTGTAACTTTCTTCCAGTTTGACTCCGACCTTAGCGACCCTCGCGTGATGTAAAGCTTAACGTTAGTCAAACCTTGACTCTATCTCTAACCTTCACTGGGCTTAAAGTTTAACGTTATTCCAACCTTCCCTAGCTCTAAAACGTAAACATTTCTCAAACCTTCCTTATATACAGAGTTCCAGAATGATCCATTCTTTTCGGGCAAAGTAATTCATAAAATTCAGCTAATAACCGTCGAGAAAAGATCAACATTGCATGAGCTTTTTTTCCCAAGGTATTTAGCAGTAAAATAATGCATTTTAGTTTTGTTTTATTCAGAAGGAAGACAAGGTTGCGATGCAGACAGTGTTATTGTAAAAGATGGCACATCTCCCCATTTATCTCCCCTTGGAACCTTTTGTGGGGCACTGCCAAAGCCCAGAACTTTGGTTTCAAAGTCTAATGCAATGACAGTACAATTTAATTCTGACTCGCAAGGCAGTGGCGTTGGTTTCCAAGCATCCTGGAAAGCTGAGACAAACGCCGGCGATGTGCAGGCTGCAACGCCTTATGCAGGTAGCAGAACTTGTGTGCTTACATTTATACCAGAGAATTATATTTCACACACAAGTAACTGATCAAAAACATGTGACTTGAGTTGGACAGTGGGTAATTGAGCTAATTGAAAGCATAAGGTGGTCTGAACAGGGTTCCTGACAAAATTAGTAGAACAAGTAAATCTGAAACCCTTTTCCCCCAATATTCCAGTTCCTAGCAAGAGAACATTTTTTTATAGGCTAAAAAGAAAAGTCTGTTTAAAAGTTTTATCTACTGCTTTGTTGAGAACAAGGTGAATAAACAAGTTGGACGCTCTTTGTAGTGGACCTCTCTCTGAAACTATGCCATACGCTTGGTTTCAAAATCGAACTAACCCACAGCGCGTAACATTTTTGATCAAATCTTACCACATGCAGCTCAATTACGAACTATGTTAACATTTATTTTGAGATCATTTTTAGGCAGTGTTTACAGTAAAGCATTGTTATTCCGCCCGTATTTTCATGCTAAAAAACACGTGCGTAAAATTTTAAAGCCGTGAGTAGCTGTTGTAATACTTGTAATTGACTGTTCAAGCATCCTAAATCATGCGATTCGTGCTAAAATATTGTTTCGAGGAGAAAACCAAACTAAACTATACGTTTGAGTAATGATAGAGATGATGAAAATATTGTCTTGCCGTATTGTATAAAATATTGCCTGTATGCTGTAAAAACGAAAATATGCAATTTTAACACAATTTTTTTATGTATATTATACAGAAGTACCAACAGAGTTTATTAATCAACTAATGTATTTGACCGAAATCATAGGTTTTTAATGCGGAGGTACCTCTTTTGTTTGAAAGAAATTTGAGGAAGGAAAGACATGCGCTGTATAAATTATCACTGATTGGACTTAGTGACTTTAGCTTGATTCGAGCTTTTAACACAACTTAGTAAAGTAAGATGGTGTCTGTAATGTTCTTGTACTTTTATCTCTAAAGTAACAACATATTCCTTTCGGTACCAACATTGCCTAAGTTGAACACATAAAAGGTATAGCCACAGCCGATCTTACCCACATTGCCTAGGTTGAACACATAAAAGGTATAGCCACAGCCAATCTTACCCACATTGCCTAGGTTGAACACATAAAAGGTATAGACACAGCCGATCTTACCCTAGCCTGGAAACTATCAGTCTTGGGTGAGAATTAACGATTCAATGTACAGTATTGCAGCCTTTAATCTATCAATTTTATACGTAAACAGGATGTGGAGGAAAGCTGGTCGGCAACGAGGGTATATTTATAGGATCAGTTCCGCCCGGGAAAACGTCCTGTAATTGGTATATCATGGCGGACAAAGACCGGTTACTGACGGTGGTCTTTGAAGATTTTGACGTCACTAAGCCAGCAGCAAGGGGATGTCGAAGTAATTACGTGGAAGTAAGGGAATACTTTAGAAATGAAAAAAAAGTTTCACGAGGCCGACAGTGTGGATCCAAAAAAGAAGGTAAGAATCGGAAAATACTGAAGACGCATCTTAAACGTTCATAATCGTAAATAATAATTCTATCTACTAGATTCGACGACAAGAATGTTTGTCTTAATTAAGCTGATTTAACGTTCGGTATACAATCCAAAGTCGCTTAAAAAGGGAATCCGGAAACAAGCCGCTGAAATCCAGGATTTAGTGCTTGAAACCAAGATTGATGTTTTTGTGGAATCTAGCGTCCATTCATGGGGTTTCTTTGATTCAAGCAAGAAAATCAGATTCCAGTCAAGGGGATTCAAATTCTAACCACAAGGATCCTGAATTCATTCAAGAGAGACCAAGTTAAGTTTCAGTCTTAGGGATCCAATATTCGATACAGAGATTGAGGGTTCCATTTAAAGGGATCTAGAATCCATTCAAAGGATAACTAGATTCAAGCATTAATAATCCACGAATATATTCAAGGGATTCCGGATTCCAGCCTAAGGTTTCTTAGTGGTACCCAATCTAGGAATCCTTAATCAGTGTAGAAACTTGAAGCCTTGTTCACTTCGATTTTGTTGACACAAAAATTTAGAATGATCTTTGTTGTACAGAGAAACAAGTTCTTACCTTTTCGGAAAGACCTATAATATAGTACAATGTTATAAGTCTTTTTTACTAGGCGTTTTTAAAAAAGCTAAAAGTTTTAAAGCTTTAAAATAATGAAAGTTTTTGGTTATTTTTTGCAGTGATAACCAAGTTTAGGATGGACACAAACATAGCTAGGATCCGCATGCGCAGCCTGATTAGAAACAGAGGTGATGGCATTAAAGTTCGGTGGAGCTCTCGTGTACAAGCCACACTTGGTTACAGTCCACAGAAATAAAACAGACGGTAAAACACATTGAGTACGCAAACGTTTGAAGAGACTGAAACAACTTCTCCATCTTGCCTAGCAGCTGGTAATAACAGATTAATAACAAAGTAAATGAATAATGAGGACTTGAAGCTTTTATGATTGAAACAAAACTAACAACAATATGTTGGCTTTTTCCAAGTGACTGCAGCTTGCTATTTGTCAGTAATTAACACTAATTTTTTACCGTTTATCTTATTATTTCTTTCTGAAATAGTTGAAACCACAACTTCTGTTATTCCATTACTTCAACCAGTTAGAACCTATTTAGTCATAGTACTTGTAAAAAAGATGGATGTAGATTTTAGCCATTATTCTGCATCGGATATCCATTGTCAAACCCAGGTAAAAAGGACATACTAACCTATTTTTTGAGTGGATTTGACGGTTAATGTATTTAAAAGAAGACAAAAAAATGTGTACCATTTGATGTAAGTTGGAGATGTGTATTCTAACAGTTTGTAAAAGTTTTAACTCTCGCTTTAACTATTTTAAATCATCGAGGTTTGCTCATGTACTTTTGCATGATGTGCTCCAATAAATTTGAATTTTGTAATTGAATATATTATATTAGTTGTTTGTTTTTGTTCATAGTTTCTAAAGTACATGAACCTTTACCAATTTTTTTATGCTGAGATGCTACTTTCCTGGAGAACTTATTAACAACTGAACCCAAAGAGCAAAAGGTGTATGGATCTGTTGGGCAAAAAGGATCAAATGTTTTATTACAAACTGAGTGACTTTACAAAAATGTATTAATAATTAATAAAGTTAAAGGATTTTTGCTGAATAAGCTTTTGTTCGGAAGGAAAAGCGTGCTTCGTACTGCTATGGAACCATTAAAAGCTTACCTCTAACAGCTTTATCAATTATAATGCAATAGTTGGTTTTATTATATGGCTAGATAGTTTCCTGCAATCTGATTGGCTGCTGGGAGGGCGAGATATCCCTGTAATGACCGGTCATTAGGACATTTCATAATGACCGGTAATTATGAGATTTTTTTTGATTTTTTTTACATTTATTTTTAACTGTTCATTTTTGAAGAAATCATTTTTGCCTGTTTTTCGTGACGACTGCAGATTCGGCTGAGTGAACATCGTTTGAAATGAGTGCGCGCGTGCAAACGGATATGGCAATTAACTTCCGGTCATTTTTCGTTTTCTTCCGAAAATCGACTAAAGGCCATAAAATAAATAACTTATTAACCTCGTCCGTTCGATCATTACAGGGAAATCTCGCGAGGTCATTACAACAAGACAGAGGTCTGAGATTTCCCTGTAATGACTTCACTCTCGGTTAATAAGTAGTATATATGAAAATGTGATAACCTAGTCGCAACGAAAACTGTATCGCGGACAAAAATGTTGAAATCTATTTTGCGGTATATTTCCAGAATGTATTCGGGTACTTACCTCGATCTAATGGTGTAAAACTCAATTTCTACACTTTCTAAAGCAAAAACATGAAGGTCGTTCTGTAGTGCTCTCTATGCTTCCTTAATTAAAAAAATTCGCAGTTATAATGCCCTGAAATTCGGTTATCAAAGTTGATTATTTTAACTTTAATTGGCTTATAAAAGTCTCTAGTCTAAGCTGACAGCAGCTGAAGATAATTAAAGACTAGGACAAACTTCAAAAGCTTTTGTTAACCAAATGAATAATATGAAGATTTTGAAAAATCGCAATTAACATTGAATATTAGAGAGAATTAAAAAAAAAGAAATAGATACAAATAGCAAACACGTTTTCAAAGATGGTATCCTGAACAGCTATTTTTACATTAAGACTCATATGTAATAAGTTAATGCATAGAGGCTTACTAGCAAAAAAGTTTAACTTCTAAAATAACAAAAACATGTGTTTAAATACAATAACTTTATTCGTCATCTTTTAACACTTTTGGTATCTAATGTCTGAGCTGCTTTGCGTTTGGGAAACTAGAGGAATGGACTGTACCACACAGTTTACAATATTATTCTAAGGATAAACTTTCCAGTGCTACCAAGGACACAATACACAATACCCTGCTCTTATCGAAAAGTATGAGGGTTCTTCTAAGTCCTTTGTAGAAGAGTGAGATAGAATAGGAGACTAGATAAACGGCTTTGTTTTGTTTTGTCGGATTTACCACTCTTAGGTGGACGGAGGGCCTTGAACCGGGCAACCCATGCGAGAAGGTCTCCGAGGGCCTGCGGTTTAACGTCCTTATCCGAGAAGACGTGAAGGTCTAACCATTTGCAGATGTTAAAGCAAAGGCAGCACCTTCTCCTTAATTATTTTAAGACCCTAAGTGTTGCTCCGGCCGGGAATCGAACCCGAGCCTCCCGCTCGATAGACTGGCACCTTACCAACTAAGCTAACCAGGCGGTGGCTTTACGTCCACGGACGGTGCGGCAAAAGAAATGTTGTACAAATGTTCAACCCTCGACGAAGCTAGAGACTGAACCTGGGAACTTTTGTTGACAGTCAGAAATTTTAAGAATTCTCTCTATTTGTAAAAGTAAACCTTCTGCACTGATGCATTTAGTACGAAAGGAGCTCAATAATTTCAAAAAAATTTCATTCTGGAAATTCGGGCATTTTGGAACAACCCCTTTACCAACCTTCAATACTCCCAGATAAAAAGAAAATTTTCTTACTTTCCCAAGTTGAAAATATGTTGCAGTTCGTCGGTTAAGAAAGACTTGAAGTGAATTTAAATTCTATTCATTACTATAAAAAGACGGTGAATGCGTCACCTTTCTAGGAGATTTTAATATTTGAAGGGTAATTTAAGAAGAACATATTTGTTATGTATTTTGTTCTTTTCAGACATTTCACCTATTTTCCGGTCACTAAAAAGGGTCCTCATCGAGGAAACCCAGAAATGAAGTCAATTGAAAACAACAGGAAATCAGAAAAAAAAATTGGGAAAAACTTACAGAATGAAGGGATAATCCGTGTTTGGTTGACTCTTCAGTCAATCTCGCTATTAACTATAATAACAGTTTCTATTTATAGCAAAAATAAGGTCATAACATCAACTTTGTTTATCTTTTTTCTTTAAATGATTTACATGATTTCTGGAAAGTAATAGTAAAGTTGGACGTGCTGGCAACCCAAAATAACCCAAGGGTTAAAAATGCCAGATTGTCAGTTTATTGCATTCATGTATTTGCAAATTGAAGTCCAAATCCAAATGTTGACGATTTAGTATTTCTCTATTTTTCTTTTTCCTTATACTCTTTGTGTTTTAAGGTAAACGTGAATTAACCATGCCCATATCCAATGGGGTATAAAGACAGTTTCACTACGCATGCAAAGAATTTAGTCAACATTTTATGTTCTTTGAGTAGCAAGAAAAATCTTACATTTAATTTTCGATCATAAATAATTGGTGAATGTAACAGATAAGGCCTCCTGCTGCTTTGCCAGGGGTTAGGTTTTGAACTTGGCTTTCGTCCCACATTCATAAAAACGTCCTTAGTTGAATTTCGTCTCTGCAGCAGTAACAATGGATTTTGGTCGTGTGCTTGGTTTGTCTGTGATTCTTGTACTCTTTCAGTTTGTACTATTTGGACACAGAGCTCGAGGTATGTAATAGTGTAATGTTATGATTGTTCTTCATTGAGTTAAAATAAAATTTAAAAAATATTAAAAACAAAACTTTTTTAACTTTTATTGAATGCTGGCACAAAGGTCAAGTTTTCAGATCAACTCATGCTTGGAAATAACAATAAAATATCAACCAACCTGTTTTATCTTTCAGACAACTCAAGGTTGAAAATCAAATTTGTTATTATCACTATAAGTAGTATAAGGAGCCGACGTTTGAAGCGTTAGCCCTTCGACAGAACATTTATTGTTTCTGGAACGCAAACTGCTTTTAACGCAATAATCACGAAATTTCTAAATTACGCTTTGTATTTTCTCCCAAACTCTCAAACAAGTGAGTTTTGATAAGCATAGTGCTATATTTACCTTGAAAGCTAGACTTTGCAACCTTTTTTGCATTGTGATTTGTGGTGATAACCTTTCAATGACAAATGAAATGGACCAGTATTATTTCTTCGTGTTTCAAGAGATCCCTGGATAGCACTGTTTTGGCGCCATATACCCATGTCCGAAGTTAGTTTTCGTAAATGAATTTACCATCCTCAAATAAACATGTTTTATGACCTTAATTATTGCCTAATCAGTGTGAATCAACCATTAGTTTTACTAACCAGAATGTGAGAGTCGGTACAGACGTCAAACGTCAGACATTTGGAAAATCTTAGGACGTAAACAATTATTCTGAAAACATGATTACCTCCTCTCTTTACTTGAAATGTTAGACTCTTTGGTGTAACTGTGATCATCCCCTGCTTTTGTCCCTCGGATCGTTGAATTAAACAAGGATTAATAATACGATTACAAATTTTAACATCGTTAGTTTTTAGTGTATTCCAACAAAGGCATTAGGTGTCACGAAAGCTTGGATGACAGGGGAACTATTTCTAAATCCATTTCCGTTCCGCCCGGCAGAAGCGTAGAGGGAAGGGAAACGCGGGTTGGGGCCTGGGTTATGATGCCAGAATTTTAGTGTATACCCACCCCTCTCCACCCTACTTTTTCAAATATTGGGTAAGTTTTTCACAATGACAAGGACAATGGTTTATTCATGCATATTTTTACAAAAATAATATAGCATTTAGAGAACATATAAATATAGTTGAAAAATTTAATCTAAGTTAGTACTTTATTATAGAGACAATTGACCATAAGCTTATGCACTGCTGGTTGTAATCACTGTGAGTTAAACTACATAGCTAGCAGGCTAAAATAATTTGCAAGGATAAATTGGTCAGAATAGTTGTTGAATCAGATGAACTTAATTTTGTTTTTTGCAAACTAGAGCACTTCTATAAACTTATGAGTTTTTTCTAAATTTATAATCATAGAACTTTTCAGTTTATTTACACTAAACTGAACTTTTTAGGAAAGGTTATGCAACAGTATGGCAACGACCATCAGTCATATCATTAATACCTACCATGAATTATATAACTTTCTTTGAAATTTATCACTCTTTGTTCGATTCTGTCTTATTAAAAAGTCCATTCCTCATTTTTGTCTCCATTTCTAGAGCGCTTTTGCAGCAGAGGGTAGGGTAGAGGTGCACAGACAAATACGTTTTAAGTCTATCTTTAACGTCAAATTTGTTGCACAGGTTATGGGAAACTTCACAACAATCCTGTTACCATGACATGTGAGCAAGAGTTCATGAAGGCTGAGATGTCCTTGCCTGATACATTGCAGTACTCCAGATTTCAAATTCATCTCATCGATCCAAAATGCAGACCAACCTTTACAAACGCGACACTAGTTTCCATTCAAACAATGCTTGACAGTTGTTCCACGCAGCACATTGATCATGGTGATTTAATAATTTACCACAATCGTATTATCTTCAAGGAACGCTTAAGACCTTGGCAATTTTTTCCAAGGTTGCCTGAAATTCATTTTCCTTTTCAGTGCCATTATGGACGAAAAAAATACTTAAGCAACTCGAAAACACCAGGTAAGCACTGATATGACCAATGTTCCTTAATATCTAGTGTGGGAACTCGAGCCTGTGTGTTAGCTATGCCACTCTAATAAAGACTAATAAGGCAGAAACAGCTGTCCATAGCTGCTAACTCTTTTGGCTCACGTTTATCTAACATGAAATAAAGGGGTTATGCCCCCTACTAACATGACCTTAGTGTCAATAATATAGCTACAAGTAAAGATGTTAGCCCAATCTGCTCCCTATAATTTCGTGATTAATATTCCAGCCACGTCCCATCGCACAAGCATTTGCTGTAACTGTTCTTTAAGATTAGGTAAGATTCTATTCTTGTTCATCGACTGAGGGCGGATATTATTTTGCGACTAAGACCTACGTGCGATTTACTGCTTCAGTCTCCCTATCTGTCCCAGCTTCGGACAATTTTTAGTTCTGTTGTTATCTCTATGTCTTTTCCTTAGTGACAGCCTCTGTCTCTCTAACACGTTGGTCCCTGTCTCTTTTTCGCCCTTTGTCTATGAAACAGATCAGGTTTGAAGCTGTCCCTGTTTTCCCTTTACGTCAGTTTCCCTTTATTTTTTCTCTTCCCAAGTGTCTGTCCTTGCATCTATATACTAGCATCTCACAAATTTATTAAATGTCGTTGACGTTTTTCCTTAATATATATTTTTAAATATAGGTAGACCAACTTGAAAGTTTGCAAAGCAGTGCATTAAGTTATAACAGATTTCAATAAAAATGTTGGAGTAAAA
>JAOEHV020007686.1:0-19004 GCA_025447995.2 Isaurus tuberculatus | reverse complement strand
TTCCGGAAATTAATATTACTGGAGGGTTCTAGTTTTCATCTAAAAAATAAAAAAATAAGCTTGATAGGGACTTTAAGGTGAAAGATCTTTTCAACACTTGAAGATAAAAGGTGTTTCTCCTTGGGACATGCAATATTCTCATTTTATGATACGAATTTGAATTAGTAAAATCAATTAAGAGTATGATTATCGTTCGGTTTTTCGTATAAACACTATTTCAACTGCGAAAAAGAGACTTTTTTACTTTCTATTTTCCTTACGAAGAATCCTAGTCTTTCCATTATCCTCAAAAACATTTAAAACTCCACATGATCCAGGTAGAACGCCAGCTACAGTTCAGCTACAAATTGAAATCTCGGAATAAATCTTGAAACTTTATTTAAGCGAGCCGGTTCAGTAGAAGTAATGATATGTGCGTCGCAAGGAGATGGACAATCCTTTCAATTCAAATAATTTTATGATTTTCATTCCTGGCTTTGTTTTGTTGGTGTTTCAAAAGAAAAACGCGCAAATAAGAAAGCTAATACGGAGAAACTTGCAATTTGTCGCGTCTTCTACACTGCAATATTTTCATCACCAATTAATTGACTTTCGAACAACTCTGTTTTAACTTCGATATCAAATTCTCCAAGCGTATCAGCCGATTCAGAGCATAATAAAACCAATGGAATGTTAAAAAATTGGTCGTCAGGATTGAGCGATGAAATCAGGTGTATAAAGTGAACTTTATCGTCAGCTAAAAAAGCTGATAACACATAAATGTCGTTGCTACCTGGAGACACTGGAAATATTTAACAAGAAAGAACAGCCTCGATTTCAATTAAATATGTGCAATGTTGGTCAAAAAATCATCGATAATTTGGTTGGTATTGGTCGCATTTTACACGGCCTTTGCATAAAATTAGCTATAAAATAGAAGTCTAAATCATAAACCATGCAATTAAACGTTTCTAATCATTTTTACGGACAAAAACATAAAAACCAAAAAAATTTGGATATTAAGTTTGGAATCGCACAAAAAACTAAACCTTAAATAACGTATAAAATATTAAACGCATGATTCATACGTGTAATAAACTCTTTCAACTTTAACAAAACCGAGCCCAAAGTTTGCGTCTTTTTTGTTTTTAAGCCTGGAAGAGGTCCACCAAAGAGGACGGAGGCCATTTAAGATAACAAACAACAATCCCAGTACATCTGCACATACTGCCATCCACAGGGCTGACTTGCCTAATATGGCAGCGATCACAACTGCCAACTTTAGAAGAACGGAGAAACAGATATTCTGGAGCACCACACGACGGCAAAAGCGGCCTGAGAAGGAACGTGAATCAGTTTAACATCTTTATTACTTTAAACGCGTGGATACTTAAAACAAAGACGGGTTCCTAACAAGAGCGTTCTTTCACCATTAGTTGCGCTGATTAACTAGCAATTATTTTTGTACATTAACCTTGACCTGTAAAGTTTGCACTTGTGCGCCGCATGAAACAGTTATAAAGTAAACAAATTCTCACCTAGGCAAACGAGTTCAGGGATCTTTGCCAGGTTGTTACTCATGAGTGCAACGTCGGCAGCCTCCACAGCAAGTGCTGTTCCACCAGCTCCCATGGCGATACCAACGTTAGCTGCTGCTAGAGCCGGTCCATCATTGATGCCGTCACCAACCATACCCACGATGCTCTGCCGTGGTTGCTTTCGGCGTCTCAGGCAGCCGCTTTTCTGTTCCGTTTCTGACGGTTAGCAAACAAACGTTAGATTATCAACAAGAGTAAAACAAAACCAACAATGGCAATCAACAATTTCAAATGCTGCGCTCAATTAAATGGTAGGTTGTTATTTATCATAGAAATAATCACTATCGCATGTCACAAAAGAAGAAAATGGTGATAAAAATTATTACCAAAGACAAAATCAGCAACAGTATGAGTAAGAAAAAAATTAAACTACGTTTTGAAGAATATTGAAAGAATGTTTGTTAAAACCATTTATGGACATTTGTCTATCTCGGCTTAACGTTGGAGAGTTTGTTAACCCAACAAGAACCTAAAGAAACCACCAGTATTAAAGGCTTTAGTCATTTTTGAGACTTATCTAGTTACCTTGTATTTTACCAAATGCCAGGTGAGATCGGGTGTGCTTGTATCAAATATACGAAGTTACAAAAACAATGCAAAAGTAAACCTACCACGATACTTCACTTCCTCACGATTTTTAAGTTGCTGTCTGTTTTGAATCCAGTTGAGTTTGTCCTTGGGTTTCATTTCTGAGACACACAGGTCCAGTCCTAGCTTGTCTCTCACAGCCATAGCTGTCCGAGAGTTATCCCCAGTGATCATTGAAGTACGGATACCAAGGCATTTGAGCCAATCAAGGGCAAGCATGGCGTTTGGACGAATGGAATCTGCAAGTGCTAAAGAAGAAAAGGACTTTAACAACGACCAGCAGATTTGATAGCGTTTCATGTACCGGTAACTGCTAAATTTCAAAATTGAAAACAATATTTCTAGCGAAAAGTAGTTTAGCACAATGATTTAGAAATCAGCTTACCAATCATCATTGCCAGTTTGGAGCCAACACATACAAATATCACAGTCTTACTGTCCTCACTCCACTGGTGGTATTTGTCCCTCATCTGTTCACTGAGCTCACTGCCTGTGGTACTCACAAATTCTATGTTTCCAATCTCAACAAGTTGACCTTCAACAACTCCCGAGACACCTCGACCTTCATGCAGTTTAAATTTTGTCACCTCGGGTAACACATCTGCACCCTTCAAACAAGACAAATTTGACTTTTAATCAAAAGTTAAATTTACCGTCATCCTTATTAAATACGTTTTAGATACTCAAACGTCTTTGTATAGAAAAACTAGTTAGGGTTTGTACCTGGTGAGTTACGTAAAAAATTAACAGGTTTTTACACTTGGTGATAACTAACTAACTGATAATCGAATTTAACGATTTTCACTTAAAGTTGTCAAGATTGATTAAAAAAGAATAAGGGACTAAAAAGAATGACCTCCAATTCAAAAGAAACCTTTCCTAATGCATTGCTTTTGGACTATTTTAAAATTTACCAACAGAGCAGATTTTTTTGGTTGTAAAACAAAGTTTTGTAAAATTGCACGCAAATTATGATAGTAAGCATTTTGGCGAAAGGTGATTAAAACCAAAATGCAAAACCAACCTGTGACTTGACCATTTCTGCAACACAACCTGAAAACTCATTCACAATGGCAGCTGCGAGTGGATGGCTTGATTTACTTTCTAGAGCAGCAGCAAGTCGCAATGTGTCTCTTTCATTCCAACCAAACTCACATTCAATATCTACCACTTGAAATTTTCCCTCAGTTAATGTTCCAGTCTTGTCAAAAGCTAGGATCTTTAGGTGAGCTAATGTCTCCATAAACACACCTCCCTATTAACCAAACAATTTGTCAAGTTCATCTTACATTACTTTAAGAATTCTCAAATGACTTAGTCTATAAGAAAAAAATTATCTGTATGCTAAAATAAAAGTTTGTTGACACCTGACCACTTTGTATTAAACACTTATGGAATTTGTCACCATTCTAACTTTGACCAGTACTGTTATACTTCTGCAAAACCTGGGAATTGATTGTGGAGGAGTAATGGTTAGGAGTGGCCTATCTTCTGGACAATGTGTTAGTTAAACTAGCTGATAGGGTGTCCAGTATAGCACTTCTGGAGGTGGGTGGGGGGGGGGGGGTGAATGGATGGTGATCTGGAGGAGTTTGTGAAAAGAAGCCAGTTAAGGTGGACGTATGGATATTATGTTCTTGTAGGGAGGTGGATAGTCCTGTAGTACTAGGGGATGATCTAAAAAGACATGGATCCTGTGTATAAAGGTGAGAATGGGAAAGAAGGGTATACAGTGAAGTTAAAGGTGAGGCTTTGAAATTATTGCAAATGGGAGGTAGCTATCAAAAAACTAAATGCTCTACTTAGTGTTCTGAAAGAATTTGAACATTATAATGGTTGTTGCTGTTGCAGATTGGGCCACAAAGTTAAACATCACAAGTTGATTGTATTCTGAGATTGAGCAAATTTTAAAGATGTGTACTTCTACTAACAAAATACCTTAGGCTAAAAAACTGTTACTTTATTGCTCATTTCTAACTGTAAGTTTGGTCAGCCTGAATAATTCAGTGGTCTGGCCAATGTTCAATTAGTTAGACACAAACTAATGTGTAACAAAAACCAAAATTTCCACAAACCTTAACTAAAGCCCCTTTTCTAGCTGCAGCAGTGATTCCACAAACAATAGCAATTGGGGTGGACATGACTAGTGCACAGGGGCAGGCAGTGACCAGAATTACAAGAGCACGGTTGCCCCATTTACTAATGTCCTCTAGGTATGTTCCAACTCCAGATGCTCCTAGTACTGCTGGGATGATCACAATAAGAGCAGAAACAGCAATGACTATTGGTGTATAGAACTTGGCAAAGTGGTTGATGAGAATTTCAGTAGCTGCTGAACTTGCCTGTGCTTCTTCTACCATCTGGGAAACCTACAAGATTTTGGTAATGAATGAAACTTACAGCATTCATAGCAGAGTAATTGCTTAAACAATAATAAATAATTGAGCAGAAATGAAAAAAAAATGCACACACACAAAAACTTTGTACAGAACCTCACAATTAATAAAGACCAGAAGTTAAATTATGAGACAAATTTTTTTTAAAGATTGGAATGACCTGAGTAAAATGATCATTTTAAACTATTGATTTAACAAACAAAAATCAGATTTTTTTAAATACATTATTAAGTTAATCCTATTACATTAAAAATGAAACTTTGTCGAGTAATTAAACAGTTAGTATCCATAAAAAATCTGATTACTTTCTTCTGAATAAAACTTGCCATTATTCAACATGTCACGAATATGGCAAAACATGCAAACACTTTAACACTCTAAAGAAACTAAGTTTATACCTTTGACACAGTTGATGATGAAAAGTCTGATGTTGTTCTCATTTCAATGTAGCCATTTTGATTTACAGTTCCACTATACACCACAGAATCTATACTTTTCTCAACTGGCACTGCCTCTCCAGATATCGAACTTTCATCTATGGCTGCTCGTCCACTTATCACTACACCATCTAATGGCACGAGCTCTCCTGGCCTGACAGCAATAACAGTTCCTATCTCAACATTTTCCACTGGCACACATTCTCCGGTCTTAGCAATAACAGCTACTTGAGGGGCTTTCAGCATGAGTGATGAGATAGTTCGCTGGACCTTATACATGCAAAGTTCTTGCAGGCCTTCTGCAACTGCAAACACAAAAACAACTGCAGCCCCTTCAACCCATTCTTTCAGAGCAATTGTTCCAACTACAGCAATAAACATCAAAACACTGATATCCACTTTGAGGTTCTTCAGTGAATTGAGTGCTTTCTTGATTACTGGCAAAATACCAAACACAATTTCTGCAACAGCTACCCACTGATACCAGTATTTATTCACAATGAAACCTACCACAGCTGTGACAAACAACACAGTTTGGAGAAATAGGTAAAGAAAGTATAGCTTCAGTGATGAAGGTATCATTTCTCCTTTGTCAGAGTTATGGTGAGACCCTGTTTCCATTATACTAGCTCCAAGATGAACTTTATTAAGACATTTTACCAGGTCTGTTGGTGATGTAATTTGTGGATTATGTTGTACATGTGCTATGCGACCAATCACATTCACTGTAACAGAATAAACACTTTCCATTGGCTCAAGACATTCCCTAACTAGATTAGCTTCCATGATACAGCAGATATTCTGAACTCTCAGCTTTGTGGTGCATTTTTGTGGAAGTGCAACACATTCGTGGGCATTATCTTCTTCACCAGGTTCATTGGGGCTTTCTAAGGGCACTGTACAAGTAGTAATTGTAAAAGTTGATTTATGCACATTAGTACAACTACTACTATGGCCAATAACATCATCACAGTTGGGAGTACAGTTCTGTAATTGACTTTCATCCTCAACTTGAATCACTGCATCGCTGCTACTTTTTTTACAATAAGGCATTGTTTCTTCTTTGAAGGATTTCTCATTTTTTTCACAGCAAGAACTTTTAATGTTTTTGTTACTTGTAACATTTTTACAATATTTTTCATTTTTTGGTTGAAACTTTTCAGCCATTTTCTTACTAGTTTCCCACTGAGTGTTCCCACCTTCATACCCTTCGCATTCATCATTCAAACAGAAAGGTTTTGCTGGAAGCAAACTTCCATAACACTCCTTGGAATCAAAGCAACAATTCAAAGTAGTCTTTTCTGTCTCTCCAACTTTGGTAAAACTGCAACTTTTGTCTGAACACTCTTTGTAAACATCAGTTTCATTGCCACATACATCCTTCAAATTACTTCTTAAAAGATCTTTTCTGTCACTTGAAATTGGAATTTGGCTTTTGTTACAGTCATTCAGGTCAACATTGAACTTTTCAGTAGAATCTGCACTTATCTCACTTTTCTGACACAAATCTTCTCCAACACCTTTAATATGTTCACTTGAACTAGGAGTTTCTCCTGATTGGTCAGTTACTTCTCTATTATAACATGTATTAGTCTTCATAGAACAGCAGCCTTCTTCAGAATTATAAGGAAGTGAGATACCTTGAGATTCACAACATGAACTTATCTTCTTTTGCTTTTCTTCAGTTGGGTTGGAGCTACAATTGAGGCCGTTTGTATGTTTTAAAGACAGAAATGATGTTGGATTTTTAGAATTCTGTGAGCTACAACAGCTCCCTGCATTCTTTTTTTGCTTTATATCCAAACTTGAACTGCTATCAGAACAAGTTGAAGATGTACTTGAATCACATTTTGAAACTGCTGAGGAACTGCATTTATTTGGACTTGATGCTATTGATAAATTATTGCTTTTACCAGCACAATTACTTGAAGTGTCTCCATTACAACAGTGATTAGAATCTCCTTTGTTCTTAGTTGAATCAGCACTTGTGTTGCTATTACAACAGGTTGATGAGACATCTGAACAACAAGAAGCAGCCTTATTTGTGCAGCATATTTTTGGGCTTGTTCCTGCAGCCAAACTGTCTCTGTTTGCAGTTTTACTTAACAAGTTTATGTTTTGGCAGTTGCCTTGCTCTGCTTTGTTTTCTGCACAATTTAAACTCATTCCAAAGACTGTATTATGTAACTCACTTTCTAAATAAAAAGTACACCAGCAGGACAATAACAAACTCTTGAATGTCAACTGCACGCTACTTAAGGAACTGCATTTTCTGCTATCCTGATTGTCTTCTTAATAAAAAAATATCAGTTTCCAGTTCTTTCTTTTCCAAGGAGCTCTTTCAACAAAAGCATTCACAGATGGTTAAGCAATAATCTGCAAATCATAAAGAAAAACTATTTTTGATGTAAACACAATTGATTAATTTCATCATTGTTTGCTTTAGAAACCATTTCTCCCTAGGAATTGAAGAACACTGTTTTACTATGAACTGACAATTTATAAATAGCTTTGAAATTTAAAAAAATGTTATATGATATATGGCAGCATATGGAATTTTGCCAAAGGTGATGAAAATCTGCTATTCTTTAAAGTCTTGTGATAAAATGTCAATATAGACAGCTAAAGAGTTCACTGTCCTTATCCAGAAGTTGTGATCTCAGGGCTCTGAGTAATGGTTTCAATCAAAATCAAACCTAGGGCGCTGGCATGGTAGAATGTTACCTAACCAGATGCTAACTCAGTAGGCAGAATTTTTTCAAACCATATTGTAACTTATATGCAATCAAAAGGTTAAAAAGAACTTGCTCAGTAGTAAGGTTTTTAATCCACTTATAACTCAACAACGAGTCTTTGGATCTAACATGAACTCGCTATTTCTAATGCTATAAAGTAAATTTTTTTTATTTCCAATCGATAGGAATTGTCATGGTGTAAAAACGTGACCAGCAATATCTTGAAATAATTTGTTTTATTTAAGATAGCGACTGCGAAAATTCTTTTATCAACTTATCAAGTACCATTGTGTATAAAATTAAACATGTGCCATAGATCATTAGCCAAAATTATTACAAGACACAAATGAGAGCTGCCTAAACATCTTCTAATACAGATAATTGCGTAACGAATTGATCTAAAAAATTTTTTGAGTTGGATTGAGTTTTGTATTGAGGTGGTTTCTTGATTGCGCAATTATGACTTGGAAACCTAAAGATTTACATTGAATAAAGATAACGGGAAATAACGGGAACCGCAATTAACCATAATCTGTTTTACCTAATATTACAATTATTTATTTTAAGAAATAAACGCTGATTCATTTCTCAGTACAGAATTTATATTGCTTCATTATACACCGTCTAAACCTTCATTCAGTTCTCGAGACCTTTTTTTTTTCATTACAACATTAAGTGTTTGCGAGCAAATCAAAAGATTATTGAAAAAACTCAAATCACGAAAAAACAAACTAATATTATTGTACTTACATCTATACAACGTTTACAGACATCACAAACCTCAACTTTAACAAAGAAACTTAGCGTGACTCTTAGTCATAAGTTGGATGTGATGCTGGCAATATTATATTAATCGCGGGGGAGAATGAGTTCCAATTATCCATATATGGAATATTACCGGAAGTTGAAATAACTTTACCTTTATATGGTTAAAATGTCCTTATACAGTAAAGATGCCAGGGCCAAGAAGAAGCGATCATTTGTTTGTGAGAAATTAGAGCATTTTTAGACGAAACAGAAGCAAATCTGCTTCAGTTAGATTTGTCCAGATCAGAGTATTTTAAGAACTTATCGATCGTTATCTAGCTTCAATTTAAAGATGTCACTTGAGGATCCGTTTTTTGTCGTTAGAGAGTGAGTTTACATTTCCTTTCCAGTGTTACTTGATTTTATATGTTTCTCGATCATTTTGAACAGGATGTAAATCTCTTGCCCTTTAGGAAAGGAAACAGTTAGTTTTTAGATGTTGTTATTAAAAATTTTTTTAATATACTTCGAATTTATAAGATATTTTTTTAATGTGAAATAAGGGACATTCACAAAAACTTTCAAATAACTATGCTCTCTACTCTTTCTTTTCATTACATATCGTGTAGCATTATTGCAATTGGCATCAGGTCCTTTTGAATTTATTTGTTGCTATGATTTATTGTACATTGGTATCCAAAGGACAATATACATTATAATCTGCTGCCGAAACTTCAACTTTGATCGAGGTTCAAAGCCATATTAACATTAATTTTTTTAGATAGTTGTGACTCTGCGAAGTATTTACAATATATTGCATTTAGGTTTAAGTTTACTTACTAGTTGATACGTACCAGAAAAACCTTGGTACGCATTGATTGAGGAAACATCTTCGGGAGGGATCTGTGCCTCATTAATTAGATTGCTCCTAGCGAATTCTAAATAGTTTCACAATTTTTCACAATATGCTGCAAGGTCTCTGTGAGAAATTTGTCAATAGGGAAGTGAGAAAAAATGTCTGTCATGCTTTTAAGTTGAAATATTTTTTTCAAATTTTCAAAACTAAAAGTCTTACATCAGAGGAAATAGTTAGTCATGGCTTGGCTATTTCCTCAAAATTAAGGTCCATACTTTTAGTTTCATACTTTCTCAAATTAACTTGTTTTCCTAGTGTAAGATGTATATTTCAACATTATTTGATTTATCTACAGTATAACTTTCAGAGAGTACTTTTTTCTTAATTGATCTCTATTTTACAGTGAGGTCCAAAAGGCAGTAAGTAATGCAAGAACACTGTATAAAAGATGGCAGGAATTACTTAATGACCCACTGACAGTGGGAAAGGATGAATATAACTGGACAGCAAATGAACTTCGGAGTAATCTTCGAAGTATTGAATGGGACCTTGAAGATTTAGATGAAACAATTGGTGTGGTAGAAGCAAATCCTCGTAAATTTAATATCAGTATGTCAGAAATAAATGAAAGAAAAGCATTTGTGAAACAAACTAGAGACCAGGTCAGCAACATAAAAGAGCACATGGCTAGTCCATCAGCAAAGTCAAAAGTTGAAAACTCTAGTAGAGATGTGAGTTTTTACTTTAAATTTTTTTTTGTAATTGTTTTACAGGTTTTGCATGTCAATTACACTCCACCAAATCATATATATGCCAAGATTAATTAATGATTACTTAGTAACTTAAACTGAGCTTTAGAGTTTTCTGATTATCCTTGAAAAAAAATAACTCTTTGCTTCATGTACAGCTGGCTTTAAGGCAATGCCCCGGGAGGGGGGGGGGGTACTCACCAGAATTTCGGTTGACAAACCTGACCCTGTTTTAAACAAGAAATGGCTTGATTTTGATACCCTGTTCTAAACTACTAAATTTTAAACAGAGGTCAGGTCTGTGAATTATGAAAAAATTCACGTACAACAAACCCCAGTCAAACCAATTCTCATATCGGTGAAGAATTGTTGCACCCTGTACTAAACAGTTTGTAAATATTGCATTTTAACCCTGTTCTAAACAAAATTTTCCGTGATTTATACACCCTGTGGCACTTACCTGTATAGTCAATATATGGGAGTACCCCCCCGGGGGCAATGCTTTCCGAGTTGAACCAATTTGCAATCTATAGTCGACTCAGCTCGTTGTTGGAACTAATGTACATCGTATTACAACACACACTTGTCAGTAAAAATATACACATTGCTGAGCTGTGTGTTTGTTTTGAAGATAACTTCTTCACTTCAAGAAGATCCTTATTGTTAGTAAATGAAAAATAAAAAAAATATGAAAAATATATTAAGACCCCTTGTTGTTTAGGTTTTAGTTGAAAAAGCATAGAGTAATCTGAGTTGTTTTGGAAGGAATCAATGGAAGGCTTGATATAGCAACTACTGTGAACAAAATACTGTGACAAATTTGGTTTTTATTTGATTGATAGGCTTTGTTGGGAAGAAAGAACAATAAGCCACAAGACAGATATTCAAGACTTGATCAGGACATAGAGAGATCAAATCAGGCTTTCATTGAAGACACTGAACAGCAACAACAAGTAAACAATTACTTTTTTGGCATCATTTTTTAACTCAATTTAGTTATATACCATTTACTCATTTTTATTGACTTTTTTATGGAAAATATAAATGTTATGGTTCAATTTTTTTTCGGTTTAAAATTTTTCAAACCAGTTTGTATTTTTCAAACTGGCTTAATTTTTTACCAACACTTGCATGAGTACATGTTATGACTGAAAGGGCCTGAAAAATAGAAAATATGAGAACATTTGCATAAGTGCTTGTATGGCCTAGTGGAAGTGATAGTTGACTTGAAATCCGGAGTGAGTATGATTAAAATTTCTATAAAAAAATGTGGTTGATTAATGTGTCGGGGTAGGGTACATAAGTTGAAGTTGGGGATGCATTGAAAGTGAGGAAACCTCAGGAAAAGGTTGGAGAACTAAGAGAAGTGGAGACAAAAATAAAAAGAATGAAGAGAGTACAAAAAATATATATAATTATTAATCATGAGGTAAATTACAAGTAAAAATATTGAAACAAAACTTTATATTAATTTAGCTGCTGTTATTTGCTGAAGTTGTAAATTGACACAATTTGTTATTATTTAGTTGATGATAAGAGCTCAAGATGAACAACTGGAGATGGTGGGACAAAGTGTTGGTGTCCTGAAAACTATGGGCCACAGAATTGGAGATGAGATTGATGAACAGAACCTGTAAGTTAGTATTTATAAAATTATATAGTCTGTACTTAGTGATCTCTATCGTGTATTTGCAATCTTCTCTTGTTAACTAAAAGTCACATCAATAATAACCACATAACCACACAAATTCTGCCCTTGCATATCAGTACAGTATAGAAAATATGACCATTTCACTGTAGCACTTTAAAAAGTTAAAGTGAACAGTGTGAATAAATTCCATATTATTTCAAAATGAATAGCAAGCTTGCACATCAAGCAATATAAATATTACATTTATGTTACTGGCCTGGGTGTAGTTCTTATAATAAGAATAATAAATTAATAATATAATTATATTGAACATAATACTAGTCTTTATTCATTAGTGTTTTTAATTGTCAATTTTTGTTGATCCAGATAAAACTAAATATTGTAGTACTTGTTATAGATTGTTGCGAATTTGCAAATTACTGATTATGCCAAAGTATTTGTTTTCTTTTTTGACACTATAAGTTGTATAGTCAATGCTTAAGGGTCATGTTGCATTTTTGTTTACTAGATTACTTGATGATTTTGGGCATGAGTTAGAAATGGCAGATTCTAAACTCCAACAAACTGTACTAAAGGTGGAAAAAGTACTACGGTTATCTGATGGTAAGTGTGAAATACTGCTGCAATGGAATGAATTTTTAGACTTTGTGTCATTAAACAAGAACCCTGGAAGGAAGTCTTACATCTTCAATATTATTAAGACCTAATTTGTTATAATCTTTAACTGACTTTTGTATAGGCTGTGGCATACGGTAAAAGAAAGCTGAGCTATCATGAAAACAAATTAGTTTATGAAATGGGGAACACTGACGATTGGTCTTCATGAAAAAAGGCATTTAACATGATTACAAAAATGACAATTCATTTTACAGACTGTAATCACTCATAACTAAAAAGTATCAAATAAGCCGTGATTTGTTTATACTCAAAATACCAGAAAAAAATGTTTTCTGCAACCTGCTGCCAAAAACATTTTAAACTGTCAGACTATGTTAAAGATCCCAGTTTTAGCTGGTGAAGTATTTGTAGTTTAACATGCCTACTTTAATTCTACATCAAGAATATCCATTTAGTTTGCATTTTAAGAATTGTTCTGCATTCACTCTGCTAAGTTTGCAAGATTTGAATTTACTTAACACTTTTGAAATTTGTTCCTTTTTTATAAATAAATAAAGTCATTTCTTTTTTAGACAAGAGGTGCAACATTGTGTTCTAATTACTTTAATTATTGTTACGGTCATTGTTATAATATATTTTTTTTATTATATCATAAATTTCTTTTTATCTTTCAGACAAAAGGCAAACCTGTGTTCTCATTACTTTAATTGTTATAATGGTTATAGTTATAATTCTATTTATTGTATTGTAAATCATTATTTTAATCTTTAAATGCTTGTAAGAATTTTTTCAAATTTTGGTGAATAATATATGTATACATTGTAAATAAATCTGAGAAAAGAGTTTTTGTAAGATTATTAGTTATGCACTTATCAAAGTTTATCATGGGTGAAGGCTTGGCAGAGATGGCCTGTTGAAGAACTTGTTTCCATGCTAAGGGAAGAACTAGCCCATTAATTTGGGTTTCCCAACACTGCTGGAGCTGGTTGTACAAAGGTTGGATAAAGTTATCCACTATATAGATTTTGTAAAGATTTTATCCACTGGATACAAATTTATCCGCTGGATAGCACTATTCCCCCTTTGTACAACTGGCCCCTGAATAATAATTTTTAAAATTTTTTTCTTCCATGAAGTTTTGCATTTAAATTGTGAAGTATTCTTAGTTTAGCAAAATCTAAAAAGATTTCAAATGGGACTCCGCAATGATGCAAGCATCAATTTTATCATCACAAGGAGTATATTGGTCTTGTTATGTCAATTTATTTGGATAAGAAATTATTCATTGCTGTTAGTTTTTCAAGTGTCAGTCAATACAGCTTTAAATCATTTACCTTTTACAATGCTGTTTCAAATTATTACACCAACACTGACATGTAACTGCTTTATTTCTAAATATTGTTGCTTGGAAATGTTGCCCTGATTTCCAAAAAATGTGTATATTTTATATGGTAGTTAGTGCAGTATTTAGTTTCTTCTGAAAATTAAAATAATTATGTAAGTTAAATTGCATCTATGATGTTAAATTGAGTTTATACTTTGTGTCTAAAAGTTGAATAAAGTTTGATTATGAATGGTGTAAAATATTAATTTTAATTCTTCTGAAAGCAATTAAAACAAAAAAATTCTATTATTTTTATGAAAATTTGGGTAAACAGTTCTTAACTTTATGTACCATTTTATGGTAATCAAAATCAGGCCAGAATATTTCATGGAAACGATTGTTTCCGGTTACGTGTCTGTTCCATGCTCACAAAATGACAGAACCAAAAACTGGTTTCCAACAATTTCTGAAATCTCCAGGTCTGATATACTGTAATATAGCTAATAAACTATCAATTTCCATATACAGCTATACATGTAGTCAGTAGACGTAATGCTTGCTTACTAGAAATGCATTTATTATAAAATTCCAACCCTACTGTTTATAGTCTCCTTTATAAAAAAATAGGTTTCCATGATCAGAATTTAAAGAACCTAAAAGTGGTTTCCGACAGTTTTCCATAAATCAAATACATGGAAACAAAAACTGGTTTCCAACAATTTCTGAAATTTCCAGGCCTGCAAAATACTTACAAACCCATAACTTCTCAGTATAAAATTACTTTTATTACCCTTGTAGAGAAAAAATTTGGAGTATACACCTTCTAACCCTTATGAAAGAAGGCTAAAAATTTCCCACAATTATAGAACTGCATTTGACTATATCTGACCCAAAAAAAAACAAGGTGATAATTATTTTAATCACATTTTACACATAAATTTCTAAACATTACCAGTTGTTCACTTTTAAGATGCACCCCCCGATTTTAAAATGATTTGATAGCTGAGCAGCCTCATGAACATTTTTTGTAGCACCCCATTTCTTAGTAACAGAACGTGTAATAAACACACAACAAAAAGACCTAATTTCAAAACAAATTTTTAAGTTGTTTTCAATTTATGCAAAAAAAAAAATAGAAACATTGCATTCAAGCACTAAATGTGTAACACATAAATAAAAAGGCTCCAAGCAAAGATCAAGTGCTATATTAGATACATGAACCTTGGCAAGAAAAATTACAATGAAGAATATGATTCATAGAGTGTTTAAATCATGCATCATTTTCAAGGTAGACTAGACAGAATTGAGAATTAGTTTTGGCAACACTGAATGCAATGAATAGCTTGAAAACCAGTTTAACCAACTTGGAAAAGAATGACAACAAATATTAATAAACAAATTACAAGTGGAAAAACTCAGCTTTAAGCTGCAATCCTCAATTTGGAATGCTGCTACTCTCCATACTCTGATATTTGGGTAAAAAATGGTGCTTAAAAGGGAATAACTATGACAAACATTTTTGATCCTCAAGCTATCTCTGCAATAAAAGAAAAAAATATTTTGCTCTTTTTCTTTTATTAAATGTAATACTTGAGAAATATGCAATTTAGTGCAAGCATATAGTTTATTTTTCACGTGTCCAAGCTTTTCCAAGTTCCATAATTATTCAAATAAAATTATTAAATAAATACTCCACAATTTTTTAATGCTGGAAAGAGAAACTCTAAAATACCAATTACTAACTGATGTATAAGGAGTTTTCAATCCCATTTATTTGACAACTTTGAAAAATAAATATTCTTTGTAATTATGAAGCTAAGCACTTTCAACTTTTTAGCAAAATTATGTTTAGAAAACTAATTTTAGAAGTAAATTTCCTATATTCAGGCTCTGGAAAGCATCTTTAGAAACTCAACGTTAAGGTAATTTAAACCACGTACAACAGTTTGTCCAAAGTTGACAAGATGTCAGCCTTATGTTATTTAATTCTAGCATTACTAGCAGTATGTGTGCCATTTCAAGTTTTACAAAATTTACAATCCAAACAGACGAAAGAGTACAGCAAATATGTATTCACAAAATTTACAAGGAATGTCACGATCAAATACATTGTTTTGAATAATCTTTTTTAGCGCATGAGGCTGTGGCAAGCTTGGCTATAACTCTTCACAGGTAAACATGCAAAGCCATAAGCGAAGGAAGTCTTCCTATGTTTGTACGGGGTAGAGAAGAGATACTCAACACAAACATAAGCAAGGAGTAACTGTTCATACTCTAACAATGTGTATAGTGATGGTATTCAACAATTTATCCACCAAAGCCATAGAGAGTGCGACCCTGTCGTTTCAAAGCATATACAACATCCATAGCTGTAACGGTTTTCCTTTTAGCGTGTTCAGTGTACGTCACAGCGTCACGGATTACATTCTCAAGGAAAACTTTCAGAACACCACGAGTTTCTTCGTAAATTAGCCCAGATATTCTCTTCACTCCACCGCGACGAGCCAATCTTCTGATGGCAGGTTTAGTAATTCCTTGAATGTTGTCTCGCAAAATCTTCCTGTGTCGCTTTGCCCCTCCTTTTCCAAGACCTTTTCCTCCCTTTCCACGTCCTGTCATTTTTGTTCAGTTTCTTCACAGGACACTTGCAAAAATTGTTTTTCCTTTCTAGTTCGATGTATATGAATTCCACAAGCGTGTCACAATATATACTGGTAACGGACGTCTGAGGAAACATATTTTTTAAGATGATTGCCATTGGTTTTTTCCCGCGAGAAATTATCCAATCATATTTTAGCTCTAAAACCGTTCGGCCAATCACAGATCAACAGTACCCATTTTTCGATCCGACTTTGCCGTTAAGCTTGGTATCATAAAATTTTTCGATAATGTTAGATAATTAACGTACCTTAAACCGCAAATTGAAATTACATTTTTATTTCTACATATAGGAAGAGAGAGAATATAAAATCAGCTTTAGAGACATTTTATAAGGCTATTTTATTGACGTTGTGTATTGGCGTTAAAGTAAAATGCTTTTTCAATCCGTTTGGTTCATCAAACTTTTAACTTGATTTGAGGAACAGAGCACTAGAATTTACTTCTTGGAAATTTAACCAAAAATGTTAACGCTAGTTGTATTGTGCCCTAAACTTTGATTTAGCAAAGGACCGATGGCAACAATATGTAAAACAGTCTTAAAATGGAAACTGGGGCCAACGAAAACTAAGCCTATTTAAGGGGGGAGGGGTGTCCTACCAATCAGCAATCGGTAATTTATTTGTTGCTACTTTGAAGCATAAGCTATAAGTATTTTAACGTAAAAATCTAATTGTTTTGAAAATCGAAGTATACACTCTGAAAGTGCATATTAAGTCGCAAAAACCAATCTCAAACCATTTGTTTACGCATTTGAACCTGACCTTAGCTACCTGATTTAAAATTCTAATTGTTAGATTTTCACCTTTTGAAATTTTTTAACACATATAGAAAATAGTTCTACTGACATTTAGTTTGGTGCAGTCAAGATAAGGTGAGACCCTCAAAATTTGTCCGTTAGAATAAAGGTGTTTTAGCAACAGGTTTAAACTATTGTAATTTCTATTTCTAAAAGAAGTTTGCAAAAGGTTCGTTTAGTATAATATTGGCTCATTAAAAACTCCAGCTTTATTCTAGAGTAAAAGTAAATAATTAAAAGCTTATAGTTATAGCAGTGAATTCATGTGTAAACTGCCGGTTCTTAAACTGTAATTTAGAGATGTTAGTGTTGATTTACTGACGCCGGACAATAGTCATTGGATTTAATAAATTAAAAAAAAGTGACTTTCTTTCTCATTCTAGTCTCCCTCTCCCTCTCTGAGTCCTCTTAACAAAGACACTGAGCCAGTGCCAAACGTGTTCTCCTACGGTTCTGGGTAGAACGTTTTTTTTCGCAATTTTCTTGTGGATTCCATCCCAAAGCATTTCATTTAAACATGATGTAAGTTATTCCTAGCATCGGAATTCCAATGAACCAGGAGTGTGAACATGCAGTACGATCTGATGCACTTGTTTTCACCCATCGTCCAATTGCTTGGAAACATCTTTATCCAAAAACCTGGAAGATTTGATCCGTTTCGACAAAAAAATTGACGCATTGGGCAGGGGTTTACTCAAATCTCCCAAATGCCCCGGGGGGATCGAGATTAAGTTGTATTTTTTTTGACTCGTGTATAATCAACAATTTGAAAGAGCCAAGGATGGACGAGTGAGCGAGTATAGCCTCGTGCCTCGCACCCATTTCATGATCCTGCGCCTCGCGTGTGGGCTGAGGCTCATAATGGATGGGGGCTACAGTTTTCTTCCTCAAAAACAACTTTTTTCCATGATTTGAGCCGTCTCCCCAATAAACTTTAATAATATGGTCTTTGTAGTATTAAGTTGCATGACGCAGGGATAATTTACTTTGCATGCCGTTTGTATATTTCTTAATTCCTCACTAGTTCATGTTCAATACCCACAATCGATTTGAAATAGTAGTCCTAACGTTCTTTACTTTACAGACTTTATAGCCATCAACCTAGAAGAATAAAAACGTTTATAAATTAAAGTTCCTCTCTTATTTTCTCTCACTCTCTCTATATATACAAGCTTCTTGTTTTATAGTTTGGCAGGACCAGTTGCCGCAACAGCCCAGTTGGTATACATATACATATACTGATATATCATTATATATGTATTTTTTACCAAGCTTGTCATAATTTATTTGTTTATATGTACACGATTACCTATGATAGTTCTATAAGTACAGTGATTCGATATATGATAAATGATTCAAATTCATTTGGGCAACGTGATAGTAAAAGTGGTGCTTTAGACCGGATTGAGGAATTGTTTCATCTACATAGTTGAGACGCAAATTATCAACCTCCAAGTTAATCAACGAATTTTGTCCAATCACGACAAACAAATTCTGCAGTGGCCGAAGTTGACTTTAAAAAACGACAGAGATCATGCAAGGTCGGCCACGAGTTTCTAGGAGAGTTACAAGCAAGGATCCGCGAGAATCGGACATTGTCATCTCGGACTGCGAGAACAGCGTAACTAACCCCTAATTCAAGTTTCCGCCTGTTCTACGCTTCTTAAAGTATTTATTTTTTGGTAAAACGTTTTGAGATTAAACTGAAAGGGTCACAGATATAGAGGCAACTGCATTTGCTTCTTATAATTAGTTAAAAGCTTAATGCAAAACATGGGAGCTTGCATAATAATAATAATAATAATAATAATAATAAATAATATTTTAAGAGGATACTCCCATCACGATATGTGGTTTTCAGGGAGGTCC
>JAOEHV020007587.1:0-11237 GCA_025447995.2 Isaurus tuberculatus | reverse complement strand
ACGTTGGTAGCGGGTATTACTCCTACCAATCGTAAATAAAAGTAAGCCTGATGTCAGCAGCCATGGACAGCTGTTTCAACCTTATTATTGTAGGGCCACGTTGGTAGCGGGTATTACTCCTACCAATCGTAAATAAAAGTAAGCCTGATGTCAGCAGCCATGGACAGCTGTTTCTGCCTTTTTAGTCCACTCAGGCATGGCATAGCCAACATTTAGGCTCAAACTCCCACATTGTAAAACCGTAGCGCCATTATTATCATTATTATTATTATTATTATTATTATTATTATTATTATTATTATCATTATTTTATTACGTTATTATTATTATTATTATTATTATTATTATTATTATTAATCAATAACGATTTTGAAATAGAATTACATAAAAATATAAGTGAACTTAACCGACGTTTCGGTGTCATACTGACACCATTTTCAAGGTATAATGATAAATTATTCCGGTTTGTAAATTTAAGCTAAGATAAAAAATTTTAATAACAAAGAAGCTAATTAGATGAAAACTTTCGCGCGAATTGAGTCTGATTGAATGTTTAACAATGGTTTAAGTTCTTTTATAAACAACATTTCATTTACTAAGCAATCAAACTTGTTCTTACATTTCTTCAGGACGCTAAAACACCTCAGGCTACACGAAAGGGCATTTACATTCACGCGTAGAGGGTCACAGACAAAAGAGCTCTTCTGTTGCCAGGCATTGTTTAGAAAAACCCAGGACTTACTGAGGTGATTTAGCGTCCTGAAGAAATGTAAGAACAAGTTTGATTGTTTAGTAAATGAAATGTTATTTATAAAAGAACTTACACCATTGTTAAACAATCAATCAGACTCAATTCGCGCGAAACTTTTCATCTAATTAGCTTCTTTTGTTATTAAAAAATTTTATCTTAGCTTAAGTTTACAAACCGGAATAGTATGACACCGAAACGTCGGTTAAGTTCACTTATATTTTTATGTAATTATTATTATTATTATTATTATTATTATTATTATTATTGTTATTATTATCTCTGTTTTGCACATTACATTCCAGTACTGGAGTTGTTGCATTAGAGTGCCTTCTATCAAGTCAAATTCGACCTATAGCTATTATTATCAATATTATCATTGTTATTATTTATTGTTAAAATATTATTATTATTACTATTAACAAATTACCTAATGTAACAAATATTTACTTCACCTATGTTATCTGCGTCAGCATCAGCTTGATCTCCATTTGGTAAATCCACACAATTGTCGAACTCGTTCAGTACACCATCACCATCCCTACAAAAATTAATCCCGACAAACTCGATTATTTCTCACCAGACCCTCCCCCTACACAATGCCATATTCAATATTAAGGTTTATTACATGGCTAGACAGTTTCCTGCAATCTAATTGGTTGCTGGGAAGGCGAGATTTCCCTGTAATGACCTCACTCTCGGTTAATAAGTAGTACAGAATTTAGCTTCAGATTATTATTCGAGTAACAGGATAGTCGTTCCAGGAATGGATTTTGAATTTTCCCGTCGTACTGAAAATGTTTTGAAGGAACGATTTCTAAACGGCTGAGGTTCGTATCTTAAGCGAACCTTTAAACATTTAATCCACTCGAGTTTACAGAAAGAGCATTACATGATCTGATAAGTTTAAAAGAATGGAATCTAACTTCATGTAATAGAAGTAGTGACAACAAAAACAATAGTAGTAGTGGGACAGGAGATAGCAGAGATAGATCAACTGTTATTGGAATCATTTATGTGCCTAACGTACACAAGGACAGCATATCCATCTTCATCATCAACAGAACAATCACCGTCAATATCATCAACAAAATGAACTTACTTATCCTTGTTTGATCCATCACAAACATCACCATAACCATTCTGATTTGAGTCGCTCTGAAATTAACATTATTATTCATTTTTTAATGTTTATGTTATAAATAATATATATAAGGATTATTTCATAGTTGGTGAACGCGTATGTTGTTTGTTCACGATTGGTTAAGAATTTTCTCCTTTTCAACAAGCTTAGAGACCCTAAAGTCACACATAGGTAGAGTGCCAGAGTCAGGGAAGAGATGAACAGGCTGCGCACAATCTCATTAACCACTTCAAATTTTTATTCTGTGCTTAAAAAAGCAAAATACTAGAAAACCTACTGTCTGCTAAAAGCTCTAACTTATAAAAAGTATGTACAAAACACTAAAAAAACACTTGAAAAAAAAAACGCCACCTAACGTAAAAATCATTATTAAAATCTCGCCATTTTGACTGACTAGTGTTTTGACAACAAGCGCTGAAATGAGCGGGAAAAACAAAGGAATGACGTCAGCGATATCTTCACTAGTGAGGATATGGAAAATATGTCACTTCTATCCCGGATGTAGTTTCATAAGAAATCTACGAGTGGCGTATTTTACAGTAAAACACTCATCTCTATGTAATAAAAATCATTATCTGTTTTCACACGTTTCTCTTTTTAGTTTTTATGATTGGAATACAATCTGTTGAAAACCAACCATGATCTTTGAACTGCCACTTATACTTTTTTTTGGCTCAAATTATTTAACATACAATTTGAAGTACTTCCGCGAAAAAATGTTTGAAGTAAGCCATTTTTTTTACACTGGCTCAAAGAAGCGAAAGTTTTGGCCATTTTGGTTCATGGCCGTGTTTTCGGGGACTGGGTCGTGACGTCATTCCAGGACTTTTTCCTCTGACTTTCTTTTGACCGAGTCATGGTTACTTGACTCACAGGAGGAACGGCTGCAAGGGCTGTCGGGAAAACTCAAATCTTCATCTGAGTTTAAAACCTTCGACTTATTCATACTCCTGTTTATACTTTTTGATCCAATGTCGTCCGGGTATAATGTCATAACCGAGTCCACCTAAAGCGCGGCCGTTAACTGTCAAGATCCGAACTTCAAATGCAGATAAAAAATCCAGAACACGTCCGATTTAAGAAATTGTTTTTAAAACTTCCTTACTTTCCAAACACTTTTGGTTAGGCAAAAAATATTTTATGTTTTAGTGGCACTTTAACGTTATCCCTCCCTTTCCATCTTAATAAGATGTTATAACGTGAGATCCGCGCTGTAGTATCGGATAACAACCTCCCCCCCCCCCTCCCTTTTTTTCCCAAACCCAAACACCACCATCAAAATACCTTGCTACCGGCCTGAGCAGAATCCATAAATTTATTTTAAATGAATTTTGTCGGAAAAAAATCAAAGATACCTGGCCAGGGTTATTATTGTTAGGGCAATTATCACAAAGATTTCCAATGCCATCCCCATCCGTGTCTCTCTGATCACCAGTTGCCTTCAGTTTGGGGCAGTTGTCATTAGTATCCACCACGTCTGTAAGTAATAAAAAACAGAAGACTTATTTTGATGTAACGAGGAGAAATCACTATTGTTTTTTATTGCTACATTTGCTGTAACAGTATATTTGTCTCCACCTCAACTCATCAATTTTTTATTACAGAAACTGTAATATATGCTATATTCGATCACAAATGGTCAGTTAAATAAATAAAAACAGAGTAATAATCAACATGTTTAACCAATATTGAAAACGTTATGCTCCGTCATAGATTTCAGAAGAGCAAATTTTTCATAAAGATCGGTAACTTTGGTCCATTTTTACACTTGAAAAAGTTAAACACTTGTCTTTGCCTTTTTTTACTTTGGTCTCGCTTTTTCCTTTGTTTTAAGTTAATTACATCTTTTACCGTCGTTATCGTCATCTTCATCGCAGACATCGCCCTGTCCATCGCCATCTGTGTCCATTTGATCAGGGTTAGAATCACTGACACAGTTATCACAGGCATCACCCACTCCATCACCATCTGTGTCAATCTGGTCGAGATTTTTCTTGAATTGGCAGTTATCCTGTTTGTTCGGAAGGAATTTTACAGTAAATCATACATGCCAATAGTTCACCGTATTCTCAAGTTCTTCAGAGAATAGTAAGAAATTCAATTACTACTCAAGAAGGAAAAAGATGCTTGTTTTTTTCACGCAACCATACATAAAACTAACTGTCCAAACCTTTATGAGGAGAGCTCGTTGAAAGTTAAAAAAATATTGAGACTGCGAGTAGGTACGTTTAATCAACTCTATGTTAAAAAGTTTAACCATCGCCATAACTAGAGTAGAAAGCTGATGTTTCGTGTGTGCGAGCTTGGCTCAGTTAATAAGATCTCTGACTGCAAAGCGTGAGGCCCCGGGTTCGATCCCCGGCCTCCGCCAAGGGTTGAATAATTGTGCGGCCTTTCTTTCGCCGCACCGTCCGCAGACAGGAACGTTAGGCCGTTGGTCTAGTCTCCTAATCTCACATGTTCTTTGTCGATAAGACTGAAGGATTACGGCCCGGTGTTGTAGTCTGTCCTGGTCGCTGGGGCATTTACCTCAAAAATAAATGTTGTAAACTGTGTGTCTGCAAAATTGCGCCTATAAAATGCAGTACTATTCTCAATTCCCCAAAAAGCATTGTAAAACCCCAGCAACTCAGCCTCTGGGTGCGATTAGGGTTAAAAACGACCAACGATCATATACCATATCATATCACGCTAGCACTTCGTCAGAGCAACGCTCAAAACGTATTAGGAATTGGTTAAACATGTAAACGTAAACGTGACTATCATTTTTTTAGGTTAAAATGTCCAATTATCGACGTAAGAAGGGTAGGAACCTCACTTTCGAGTTTTAGCCCTTCGTCAGAACAACTGTGTTGCTCTAACAAAGGGTTACTTTACTCATGGGGTAGACACCAATGAAATACCAGGATTTCTTCCGTGACGACAATTTGGTATCCAGTGAAGATACCATTGCTATCTTTTACAGTGTGAAGATATCACGGTTGTCATGACGACTTCCGTCTAGCCAATAGTTAGCCTTAATTATTTTTCTTTTAATTTTCTTTTTATTATTTTTTTATCGTTGTTCTGGTATTCTATCGGTGTCTATATAATAAACAGAATTTGTGGATACGAATTTAATCTTCTCGTGTTCAAGTCGATATCTAACGAGTGAGATATCGACTTGAACACTCGAAGATAAAATTCGTATCCACGTGTGGGCATGTAATACCCTCTATTTATTATATGGCTAAATAGTTTTCTGCAATCTGATTGGCTGCTGGGAGGGCGAGATTTCCCCGTAATGACCGGCCATTATGACTTCATAATGAACGGTCATTATGAGATTTTTTTAAATTTTTTTTTCACGAGTGAAATATCGACTTGAACACTCAAAGATAAAATTCGTATCCACACGCAGACATGTAATATCCTTTATTTATTATATGGCTAAATAGTTTCCTGCAATCTGATTGGCTGTTGCAAGTGCGAGACTTCCCTGTAATGGCCGGCCATTATGACATTTCACAATGACCCGTCATTATGAGATTTGTTTTTTTGATTTTTTTTTATGACATTTATTTTTGACTGTTCATTTTGAGAAACCATTTTTGCCTGTTTTTCTTGACGACTGGCGATTCGGCTGAGTGAACATCGTTTGAAATGAGCGCAAGCGGATATGGAAATTAACTTCCGGTGTGTTTTTCGTTTTCTTCCAAAAATAGACTAAAAGTCATATAATAAATACTTTATTAACCTCGTCCGTTCGATCATTATATGGAAATCTCAGACCTCCAGACCAGACAGCAAGGCCTCGGTCTGCGATCTCCCTGTAATGACCTCACTCTCGGTTAATAAGTAGTATGTAAATTAATTGTGAATAATCAAAAGTGTCGTATGTTATTGTACTTGCTTTACTTGTTAGTCTACTTTATAAAACCAGCACAAACTAATCAAACCATTTAACTTTAGCAATGTTTCAAATTAATAATCTCCTTAAAAATAACTACGAGGGCTAGATTGGCGCATTGGGTAACATCCTTGCCTTCCAACCACAAGGTCCAAGGCTTGATCCCCAGCTCTATCGAAATTTAAACATGTAACCCTCTTTTCTGCCAGAGCTTACTCAGTTTTCCATCCTTACGAGGTCGGTAAATGAGTACCAGCTTCGGCTGGGAGCTAACCTGCGATGCATTAGTGTCCCGTCCAGGGGGAGTCAGAGACTCTCATCCGCTTAACACTACGAAAACCGGGAAAAAGGACCGGTCCCAAGGGCCACTAGGCTTGGAAAAGGATTAAGCTAGCTTTAGCTTAAACAGAACTCAATGTAAACGAATGTTGGTTTGGATGTATGCCTCAAAACGTTATCTTCATTATTTTCTTCATTATCCCACAAAATCAATTATCATCATTACTATCAACATCATCAACACTTAATGGACGTCTCCAAAAAGGAACGTAGTCACTACCTGCTTGTCAACGATAAGATCATTATCATCATCTTCATCACATGAATCGCCGTCTGTGTCACCATCGTTATCCTCTTGACCAGTGTTAGGAACCTTGGGACAGTTATCCTGAAAGTAAACAACCAAGTTTGTATTAAATGTAGAAGATGTAAGCAAGTCAAGACTCGACGAGAAACCGCATGACACCTTCCTACAGTTTGGTAAGGTGTAATAAACCTTTCTACAGTTGGTAAGGTGCAAGATACCTTTCTACAGTTTGGTAAGGTGTAATAAACCTTTCTACAATTGGTAAGGTGCAAGATACCTTTCTACAGTTTGGTAAGGTGTAATATACCTTTCTACAGTTTGGTAAGGTGCAAGATACCTTTCTACAGTTTGGTAAGGTGTAATATACCTTTCTACAGTTTGGTAAGGTGCAAGATACCTTTGTACAGTTTGGTAAGGTGCAAGATACCTTTGTACAGTTTGGTAAGGTGCAAGATACCTTTGTACAGTTTGTTAAGGAGCAGGATACCTTTCTACAGTTTGGTAAGGTGTAAAATAAACCTTTCTATAATTGGTAAGGTGCAAGATACCTTCCTACAGTTTGGTAAGGTGTAATATACCTTTCTACAGTTTGGTAAGGTGTAATATACCTTTCTACAGTTCGGTAAGGTGCAACTGAGTCCCTTGGCGGGAATAGCGTCCAGATCAGGGTCCAACTCGCACTCCTCTCCGTCTCCACCATAGCCATCTTTGCACTGATTAGAAAACAATCGGGAATATAAACCAAGAAGGTTCTTGGATACGTGAACATTTCTTACATTTCTATCTAAAGAAGAGCGTATCTAATTCTTCTATATATACAGTGATAGTGTTTTTTATATAAAAGAGCCTACAACAAAAAGGGATGACGAAGAATATTTTGTTAAAAATGATACCGAAAAGCCTAGAAACGTCAAGAAAAAAAATATCATCGTCATCTATTTTATTGCTAACTAGTGAAAAGGCTTCGCAAAACATCTTTTGTAAGCCTGTCACGTAATGTTAGGAATACATTATGAAGCTTAATAGCGCTTTTGCTTCTCACCTGTGTTCTTTATATATCGTTTCTTGAAACTCAAAGCTTGGACGGTTTTTTCGCTTGCCATGTTTTTTGAAGTTGGAAATCAATTCTCTTTTATGTTGGCTCTTTGGTCGTCTAAATTCGTTAAGCCTATCATCTAATATTACCTTTAAGTTTACCATCAAATTTAGAGTTCCCTTTACCTCAAACCTTCCTATTATCTATCCCTCATATCTCATCTTTACCTTAACCTTTATCTAAAATTTTACTTTTAACGTCACCAAAACGTGACCTACAGATTTACTTTAATAAAGGCAGGTTGATCGAGTGGCTAGATCTCGTGCCTCCCACCTCCATGACGCGGGTTCGAACCGACCGTGGGCCTCGCATGTGGGCTGAGATTTGACTCAAAGGGGTTTTCTCCGGGTATCCCAGTTTTCAAACCTCAACAAAATCTGTCTTATACCAAGATCTGAGCCGTCTTCCCACTCGTAAGTTATTATTATTATTATTATTATTATTATTATTGTTATTATTGTTATTGTTGTTGTTGTTATTATTATTATCATCAATATCATTCTTACCTAAACCACCCCCTAAATCTAAAATTTATTGAAACGTTTCTTTTCACCTTAATTTGACTAAATCTTACTTTACCTTTACCTTAACCACTTTAAAAAGAAATCATGAAAACGACGTAACTCCAAGAAGGCTATACAACTTACCACACACTTGTACTTGCCGGCTGCAGTGGCGACGCATTTTGAGTTCACGTTACAGGTGTGAGTTCCATTGGTACACAGATCACCAGGTTCACATCCCGCGTAGCCATCGCCAATGTAGCCTGGGTTACATGGACCGCACTTGTAACTTCCCTTTATGTTAAATAGTAGACAAAAAGCTCATATGATTGATATATTGAAGCACCAACATAACTTATCATCATAATTTCAACAGTTACAATATTTCACCAATATTATAATGAAATTATTTTATTACTTAATCCCATTTTCAACTTTTTGACAACGTTGGCAACATTAAATTAGCGTTAAACGATGACCAAAGAGTTCCTAAAAAGTATTTTGTTGCTTTATCGAAGGTGTCACCTTGCTTTTAAAGCAATACAGTGGAACCCCGTTAATACTTCGGGCCATAGAAATTTGGTCGTATTAGCGGGGTGGTCGTATTAACGGGGTTTTCAATTAAGGGAAAGTATGGGCTTTTGTATTGTTTGGGACACAAAAAAGTGGTCGTAATAAAGGGGTGGTCGTATTAACGGGGTTGTCGTATGGCGGGGTTCCACTGTACATTGTTAACATTTAAGACAAAGAAAAAACAATTTATATTATTTTTGTCGAATGCACTGTTATACTATCCATCATAACACGACATAAGAGTATTCAGGTGTTCTACTACACAAAGAACCCGCGTCCTATCTTTAAAAACTATGGTTACCCTTTTTTCCCACATACCCAAAGGCAGCAAATTTTTTAAGTTGGTAATCAGAAATTTATACCAGCCGAAATGCCGGGCGTTTCATTACTATAAGAGGTTTGTTCGATACGCAGCATTTAGTTTCCAAACAATTCGCAAGGCATTACATAAAGTTGATCCGGCTCTGGTTTGTCATTATTTAAGGAATCTGGGTCCGAACTAGCGCCTTCCTGGTTGGCAATACGACGAGAAACTGAGTACTAGCGACCAGTACAAATGAACTACTATAAGCATTGTTGCTTTTATGAATGTTACACTGTACTGGTGAAGACATACTAACAAAAAAATTTTTAAAAACCTGTTACACAGTACTTATATATTAAAGCATACGAGCTTTCGGCTCCTTCTCGGAGGCTTCTTCACATATAAATGAAAAAAAAACCAAGAATATTGAACCGGAATACTGTTAACGGTCACGTGATTTAGTAACACGTGACCGCAACAGATTGTCCCAGATGTGGGGGACCAGGTATCTTCCAGTGTCCCGGTTCAAATCCGGTCATTTATATGTGAACAAGCCTCCGAGAAGGAGCCGAAAGCTCGTATGCTTTAATATATAAGTACTGTGTAATAGTTTTTTAAAAAAATTTTATTAGTATATAAGCATTGTTAATGTTATAACTTTTAAGTTAAAATATTTTGAATGGCTTTGCTTGATGAAACATCTCTTGTTTGAATTTTTTTCAAAAAAATATTAAGTCGCCACTTTGCATCCGTTTGAAAAAGTTAGTTTCGGACCCAGGAGAATGGTTCTTACCGGGGTATTGATGCACTTAGCATTCGGATCACAGGCATGACTTCCTTCAGTACACTCGTCCACCTCGTCACATTTCTGTTTATGGTTTTGAGCACTTTCCAAACCTATACCGGAGGGTGCATTGCCCCGGTATCCTGGAGGGCATCCTCCACATCTATATCCAGGAGACAAGTTCACACATGATGCACTGTTGAAGCAGGGGCTGGCACGATCACACTAAAAAGAAGTACGTAACATTGGAATGAAATATTGTAGGCGATAGGATGAGCCAGTGTGATACCACTCTAATATGTAATTTTGGTTCTCAAGATCCATTTTAGTCAAAAACAAAAAAGGGTAAACCCATTACTCAAAAACAAGTACCCATCATAAAAACATAATAGGTATATGATTAACATCTTTTAAGCGAGAAATACAACGTGAAGTTTTAACTATTATCCATACAAGGTCCAAATTGGCAAATTTAATCACCAAATGGAATCAAAAGCTATAAAACATAGTAAGTTAAGCGTTTGTATTAAAAATCTTAAATGAAAAACTCTCTTTGATATTAAATGTAATGCTTTTAAGAGCTCAAAAACAATTCCAGTAAATCGAAGGTTTTTAGAGTCTTTTTAAACCAAAATAAAGGCAAAATGAACATTAAAAATAGAAACGTTTTTTAAAAAAACCTCTTTAGGTCCGACTGGACGTAGATAAAACTATTTTTTAAAAGAGTTGAGATCTTTTTTAATTCAATTAGTACGTGTTAAATCAGTGTTTGTATATATTCTTACCTCGTTTATATCAGTGCAGTTTCGTCCATCGCCCTCATAGCCTTCCGGACATGAATCACATTCAAAATTCCCACTACCCAAATTTCGACAAGTAACCCCGGGAAAACAGGTTTCCTTGTTTAAACATGGACCTATGGAGAAATATAAAATTTTTGACTAAAATTGACTCTACATGGGCCTGCGGAACAGTATATGTCTGGTGCTGGAAAACAATCTAACACAGATCTGTAAAACAATACAATCTGTTTGCTGGAAATTTCTCGTCATGGAACATTTAAACAGTGTTATACCCTTGGATGAATAGCTTCTACATGGAACTGTCACACAATATGACTTGCTAATGGAAACTGCTGTTTTAGGTGAGTTTCCAAGAGACCAATAGTTAATAATAAAAGAAGAATTAAATTAGGGGTCAGGTGACGAGAAAAAGGCGTAGAACTTTTAACCCTCTCACCACAATGTAAAGAAATTTATAACAATAAATTAGGAAGTAATTACAAGTTTTTGTCATATATTGAGAAAAACACAATGATAGACTACAGATTCTGACAGGTGACATTGTGTGGATACCAATATAAGAGGCTTATGATTTACAACGCCAAATTCCAAGATGTAAAAAACTTCTAGTTGGGAGGAACTTCAACTGCCCAGTCACTAAGGCGCCCATAAGGAAATGGAAAATTAATGCATACTTAGAACCCGAGGAGGAAAAAAACAGACTCTACAGTTAAGGGCTGGTTTTCACTAGGCATAAGCATAAGCATAAGCACAGGCATAAGCTAGTGAGGACAGCGCTGACATAAGCATAAGCATGTACGCACGCGC
>JAOEHV020007483.1:0-19017 GCA_025447995.2 Isaurus tuberculatus | reverse complement strand
GACTTTGTTTTATCTTGAGTTGGTTTGTCAAATAGAAGCTACAAATCGTCTTCATAAACTCGTCCGAAAACCGGAAAGAAGACGCCATGTTTACATCCGGGCATCATCCCGCAGACGCTATCTATCACCTGATGTAGTATACGAGTAGCTCAGCCAATCAGATTACGGCATTTGCATTAGTATACTAGTAGATTTCTACTAATATATAATGGAATGTAAAGCTAATCTTTTCTAATCTTCGAATAATCGGTAGTCTGTTCAGTTCATAATTTTAAAATACTGCTTATTTGTCTTTTTAGAGTACAGTTAGAATCACTACAAGCTGAGCTAAACGCGCCTTTGCAGTTCAAGGTATGACCTTTTTTTAAATAAAATGACTTTTCAGGGTCAATTAATTAATCCGTTTTTTGAGAACTTGTTAAATCAAATGTGAATAGAATATCACCACCATCTTCTCCGTTTTTTTGCAGTAATCTTACTTTTCTTTCTGTAAATTTTATATGTGAGGAAGATTAATACAAGGACATTTAGAGAGATTAATTTTATTTCCTTGTGTTAAAAATCTCTCACCCGTTTGTTTCATTTTCACTTACTAAAGAAATTCTTAACATTCAAAGATGAAATCCGAGTCTCTGCACGTTCCATATATTTTTCAACTCTTCACTAAGACATTTCATCTAACTCGTCCTAATGTACAGTGGACAGTTTCCATATTCACTGTTTTGAATAAACCTTAGTGATTCAGGTTGGCGTAGAGTATACTCCATTTTCATCCCTTTCCCTCACATCTGGCAGCCGTCATCTAATCATGGGCTGGGTTGTTCAAAAGCTGGTTAACTTTAACACTGGGCATAATGAAAGGTTTGCGTTGCTTACAAACACTGCTCAGAATTTCCAATAATACAAACATGTTAACCACGAATTTCAAAGCCATGTCAGTTTATTGATCGTAAGAAACGCGAGCATGGATTAAAAACTTAACCCTGGGTTAGTGAGCTAATCGGCCTTTGAACAACCAGGTCCTGGGCTTTTAAATGTGGGTTGAAGTTTGACAATCGTTGGATAATCTCCAACCACCTGTGCAAAAAGCATCGTAAGTGAAGACGCTAAATGTATTTGAACATTATAAGCTATAAATCATGTTTCTTAACCAACCGAGCTATGAAGCCGTGGCTGTTGGGAGCAGGTCAATCTTAGTGGATTCATCAATTTCACTTAATACACTGATACAGCAATCATCCAGGTTAAGTTCCTACTGCTCTATATGTAATGCCGTTTTGAAAGTGTTTCCGTGGTTCTACGCAAAGAGATAGAGAAGCCTTAAAAATTCCATAAGTTGTATGTTATTTTGAGTACATTGTATTAAAACAATGTACTCAAAATAATAAAGAAAAAGTTTGATCTTGATACTGTTCAGAAGTTAAAAAAGGAAAAAGTCAAAACATAATTTTTCAGTGCGTTACTTTGTTTTAGGCCCGGTTAAACGAGTTAATGTCTCAGATCCGTCTCCAAAATCAAGGCACTGGGCCCCTGAGTCGTGGAGAGGGTCGATACTCAATGGAAACAGCGTTACAGGAAGAACTGAAACAGGTAAGCTGTTATAGATAGTTTAATTCGAAATAACTTTTTGAAAGAAAGACACTGGTAAAAATTGCATCGAAAGTATGGTTTTAAATATTTGGTTGCTGATAACAGAGTATCTTTAAAGAAAACCTTGTGATATCTCGACAGTATGTTCATATTTAATGGCAAGTTGCTGGAAAACTACTAAAAGAGTTGAAGGCTCCTCTTTCGTTTACGGTCACCAATCAACTGATAAGTAATGTTTTTAACTAAATGATTCATTAAGTAAATTCCGAGTGCATCTTACTTATAAGAATCCTCACTCAGAGGGAGATGAGTCATATGGAAGAAGAAGAAGAAGAAGAAGCATCATTTCGTATTTTTTCCTAAATGATCGCCATTGACTACTTTATTTCAATATTTTACCTTCGCTTTTCCTTTTTGAGTATTTTACGCAAGGGTTACTGGAATTACGTGAGTTTAACAAAGTCATCATGTGTAAGACATACTACACTTTATAACTGCTTTCCAGGGTGGTTTCCATATATATATATACCTTGCTATGCTTTTATTTATCGCCTATTTTGAAACCTACAGGGTTTGTTGGTCATTACAGAATAATTTGTAATTTCATCCTATTATAAAAATAATTGTTGCGTCAGGATTCCTTGTGTACCCCCAACCTGGAGAACTAGTGGAATAACTATTCGTACCCTTTGACCTTCTCGGCAAGAGGGGACCCTGCAAGGAGTCTGAGACACCAGCCGGTTTAGCTTTAAGGGTCATTTGGATACATAAACTGTCCCGCCACTATAAGGTGGCAATCCCGGTCTGAACAGAGATAAATGAATGAAGTATAAAAATATTCGTATTATTTAAATCAGTGCCACAAATTTCAACCATGAGTGGAAACCCAAGGCTTCTTCTCTTTGCATTCAAATCAGCTCTAGGAGGGAGTCTAACGATCAAATGTCCCTCGTTAGCAGGAAACGTTACTTCAAACGTCGTGAATTTTCCGCGCTCCGCACCACCACCCGCTCCTCCCCCCCTCTCCCAGTCATCGTGGTTAACATTGATAGGTTCATTAAATGTCTTTGCAGCACCTTGAACAACAGCAAACGGGGATTATGCATCTCATAAGTATAATTAAAGAAGACTTAGAGGATCTCAAGAGCATAGAGCAGGGCTTGGAAGAGAATTTAAATGTACGAAGATAAAACTCGACTCAACACTGGATCGCAGTGTAGTAGTGAAAATGATAATCAAATGCGACTGTTTCGTATTTCAATACTTGCAACAACTGCAGAAGCAACTTCTAACGATTGCATGCTTCATATGTTTACGCTGGTAGAGTATATTAATCGTTTTAAATGTAAACTGTAGAAACTTTGAATCATAGCGAGTGGACCGAGGCTGTGTAAAGCCTGGGTGGGCAATTTGCTTTGGGAGACTCAACTGTGCATACTTTGTTCCAATGAGTTTCAACTATATTAAGCTCAGACAGCTCTCTTCAACGCGAATAGAAACCGGATTTTCCGGTACTCAGCAAACAAAAGAGAACCAAACATGCCAAAATGGCGAAACAGTAACGAAACACTTAGAAAATACGAAGTTTTTCCCTCTTGGAATCCAGAAAAGTTTGATTTGTATAACAAGGAATGTGCGTGTTTTCGGTTATAGCTACGAGTATTGATACTTCAGAAGAGGAATCATTCCTTTCGCGTAATTTCGACAACTCAAGGGTAAATTTTTAGATTATCCCGTAAGTATTATAGGGAGCTGTGCTTTCAAACGTTAGCTCTTCGTCAAAGGCAACAATATTGCTATTCGTGTAAAGCACTTGTTGCGCCTTCTCGTTCGAGTGTTTCAAAAAAATTTTTTTAGAAGCAAAAGTTCAACGAGTATTTCGATCCTTTATTAGTACCGTTTTTAGAATAAATCTTCTGCTTTTTTTTCATCTTTTTCACCGTAAGACAGCTTCTCACTAACAAGTTAATGAACAAATAAGATCACCAGAAACACATTTAAAATTAAGTTAAAATTTGTTAACATGTGCGTACCTTTTCAATATTATACTTTCATTAATGTTTACTTGTCACCCCCCGCCCTTGCCTTTACTGCGTTAATTCCCGCACGTTTCATGGCGTGATGCACAGACCAAATACAACCGCCGGCACTGGTAATGTACGTATGCGAGAAGACGTATGTCCCCCACCTACACTTAAAAAACCTTCATTCACACGGGCAATTCACGCAAGTAAATATACCCCCACTCTTACAACTGGCGCAAGCCTTTCCACAATCAGTACACCTACACAGACAATTAACACCAATAAATATACACCCACACGGATGACTGGTAAACAATGAAACATGCGTAATTCATAAATGATCGTTAAAATAACATTTAGACAGACGACGAATCAAGTTTTGATTGCTAGGTGCTTAATACGAGCTTTTTTTTCCCTTAATATCCATATCAAAATCACATTGTTACTTTATTATTTTAAGTGCGTTATCATGTTTTTCAAACAACTTTTTCATGTAGATATTTTTAAGGCATTTCTATCGCATTATATATATTGTGTACATAGCTATGAAGATCCTCACATAACGCGTCATATTTACAATAGCATAACAAATTAAATCATACAATATTGTACACGTTTAAAGTACACCCCCTATATAGCAATGACCCACTCCTAACAATCATGACTTTAGTGTTGGTTGCAGTAAACACTGTGCGTGATTTTTCACTAGTTAAATTTTTCTTGTTATCAATGACTTTTGTTTTACACCAATTCGGTCGTCTTCGTTTTTAAGTTTCGATCTTTCTCGAAAAAAGTTTCCATAAATTTGTCTGAAGACTTAAAGTAATTAGCATCGCATTAGTCTTCTTTGGATAGTTTTAATTAAAGGAGTGATATTGGTTATTTTTGTAGATTACACATTTCTTGAAGGAATAACCGATTACTCGGCTAATTCTTGATTCTTGTCTAACCATTAAATTAATCTATCAAATACATTCTGTTTTGTTAAAAAAATCCTTTAATTTAAAATTAATGTAGTTATATTGTGAAACTAAACCACAAATAGTAGATACAGTATTGTTCATTACATCATTTATGGTCAAATATCCTTTCCCCTTTTCAAAGATTCAATTTTTGCTTTCCGTCATGTTTTAATACTAGCCGTGTCTTTGCTATATCCGCAATTAATTTTTTTTTAATAAACGTGAATAAAATCCTGAGCTTAACGTGTGAATTAACAGGGCTTAATGCTAACATTTATAAGTTATCTAAGAATTAACATTTTCACTAGCTGCTGAAATTACTTTCCTGACAAGACGAAAAGTATTTATTTTTATTTTTTATTTTTGTCGGACTCTGACGTATATACAGTGCTTTCGAATTGAAGATGAACAATGACCAAAGTTTAGGAACAGATTGAGTATGTGGAAAAGCGAAGTTATTTTTTAGCACAACACTTTTCAAACCCAACTTCTTCTCTGTAATGTCCAATGGATTACAAAAGTCTAAGTGAGTCTATGAGTTCCCAAACGTTTTTCTGGCTATTGTAATTTTTTCTTCTTTGTAAACATTCTTTCCATTAGGCCTTTTAAGTCACGTGACAAATGTCCCTAGCAACAACTTGCGGCGGGAAAGTGTAATGCCCCATCAATTGAAACCACGGCCCCCGACTACGGCGGGGATTTAGCGCGTCCTTAGCCAGTCTTTAACAGGTATTCTTAAAACTGCTTTGTTGTCCCAGGGGACCGTGAACTTAACAACTGCCTATTGATAGCCGGGATCAATGTGCAGGGATTTAACTGCACTGGACTGTCACGGGCGCGGGGAGTGAGCGGGGATTTAACAATGTGAAGGACGCATGCCCAGGAGTTTTTGCGCAGAAATAAATCTACAGTACCATCTAGTACTCTTGGAGTGCTCTTTTAAAAAGCATCAGGAAAGATGGTACATTAAAAAATGCTCAAACTGACATGGTATTAAGAGTACAATACAACTGCAAGACTGGAACTTTTTGTAGTAGAGTCAGATATTGGAGGGTAAGCTTCGTCCATTTTGCAGCTGGTCAGTTGTGTTCGGTAAGTATAGCAACCTGCTTTGTACATGAATACTAAAAATTTTCTGGTTCGTTTGCTTTTGTTAACAGTTTGAAGTATTTGTACATTCATGTTGGATCCACACCCCGGGCCATTTAACAGGCTAATTGTCCCAGGGAACAGGAAATTTAGCAATTTTTAACAATGGCATAAAGTTAAATTTTTCGCCATGTACCGGGGTCGGGGCCGTGGTTTCAATTGACTGGTGTTTAACAACCATACACGTCCGAACACTGCTGTGATTCTTTGTTTTTACCAATTTCTTTCATTTCTGTCGATTGACGTTTAAATAGAAGAAATTATGTTTTCTCTTTTGCTAAACGTTTTGTTGGTAATAAGTTTTAGAAAAAGGTATTTTTCATTCATTTTATTGGTCGCCACAAACCGAAGGTATCTGTAAAATGGCGGAATTCTCAGGGATGAAAGTTATAAAGCTAGCTAAATTCGGACTACTTCGTCAAACTTGTATGGTTTTCAAGCAGTTATCTTGTCCTCCATTGGCTGTGGAAAGGACAGTTGTCACATGCCTCATTAATATACCCTTGGTGTTTCTCAAACTTCTTTAATTTCCATTATAAAGTTGCTAGACCACTAGAGAATGGCTTCTTGAAATTACTGCTATTTGTTAAGCTACGGCTAAACGACTGCATTTTTTCACTCTACTTTTACTAGATTTTGCAGGAAGTCGATATATGTATAACCATGTATAAGAGTGACGTCGAGCATTGGTGGCCAAACTATTAGATTTTTTTGCTAGACTCTTTACTTGTTCAATCAGTGCCAGCCTCTCTCGCTGTGCATGTACGCAGTTTCTTCTTCAAGCTCATTGGGATGTGATTCCTCACCTCGCGAAAAATCTTCCTCTACCTCTTTATAAACCTGCATTTTGCTTTTTCCTTTCTGATCAATATTTGAAGCTAGTTTAAGGATTTTAAAAGTGGTCCGGCCAAAGACAACATTAAGGCGAACTTCAATCTCGCTCCCAGAGCCCGCATTCCTTTTGGTCAAAAGGAACGCGGGCTCTTGGAACGAGATTGGGCGAACTTTCTGTAGGCGCAAAAAAACATTGATTCAACGTGCAAGTTTGCATGCGTATGCAAGACAGAGTCAAGCACCCGGCCTAACGACTGTTTACGCAACTATGCAGCACTCGACAACACATCGATCACTTGACAACACCTGGATCACTCGACAACACCTGGATCACTCAACAACACCTGGATTACTCAACAGATTTGACCACGATCAAGTTCTGTTTTACATCTCTCAACAACTCTTAGAGCGATATTACTTTATATGTAATTCGTATAGCTTTGGCAATATTTGTAAAAATTCATGCCAATAAAGCAACTATTCTATTCTAGTACAACAATATACACCTCTCGACTAAGTGGCCAAACAACTAAACTTTTTACTGGATTTTTTGTATAGTAAAAATCTAGTGAAAAATTTCAGTAGTTGTTTATCCAGGGCATTACATGGAAATATCAACGGTTTTATCTTCAGTAGTGTCCCAACTGTAAGGGACTTGTAACTTTTGCATGGGGTAAATTCTATAACTGATAAAATTCAATTGATAAAAATCAATTTTAAAAAGATAACATTTGTATCCACTTTTAAGGAGAAAACTAAATGTATGGTCACTTTACAGGATTTTCATCAACTGTTTTTAAATTTGGAATGAATAACATTAGCCATTTCTACTATTCAAGACAAACAAAATTAAAGGTCTTCAAATATCGAGTTTCATTATCTGGTTCGAAAGTTTGAGTGATACTGAAACGCAGTTATTCATATTTTTCAATACAAAAAAAGTGAATGGTCATTTTATAGGGTTTCATCAACTTTTTTTTTTCATCAACCCGCTATAGTTTCAAAAATATATTGGGGACATTGTTGATTTTCGCGAAACTTGTGTTTAGGGTTTGCATCAGGGCTCACTGGCGATAATTGATCGGGCAGTTGGGGCGGGAAATAGTTAATCCGAGAGATGCATGGACAATAAAGTGAATATTGCTTGGATGATCAGAGTCTATCAAGTTAACATTTGCGCTGCCTGAGATTTAGGAGTGTTACTCTTAAACCTTAAAACTTGTTTGTGAAGGAGTCGTGACAGAGACACACCTTAAAATTACTTTAGTATTAACCAAACGGAAACAAGTATCCACAAAACTCCTAAAATTTTTAAATTCATTGCAGGGCATAAGTTAGCCTATAAATTCTATAACAGATTTAATGTATCTATATAATATAAATGTATCAATTTTTTTGCATCACTTTATTTCTGTATTGGTATAGGCTCCCCGCCGTTGTCACTGAACAATCCAAAAACTTAAGAACAAAACACACATGAAGCTTTCTTTTTTTTAATTTAAGACTTCAATGAATCTCATGATAGTTTGTTCAAACTTTTTAGAATTTCAGCCATGTTTTTTAAATGACGGAGAAAGCTAATGCAAAAAACGAAGAGTTTCGTGGGAGAAGTACACAACGCCAACACGATGACAGCAATTTTTAATAGATCATTTAATAGCTGTTCTTCTTCCTGAATGGCCAAGAAATTCTCGAAATCAGGGAATTTAATGTCAGTATGTTCGGAAAAAATTATTTCTCTAAACGTTTTGGCTAAACATGGACTTTTGTTTATTAAACTAAACAAATTTTAACGCAACTTTTGTTATGTTAAAGATGAAAAACGATAAATAGATGCAAGTAGAGCTTTATTTGTTGCCAATTTAACTTTCGCCACATCAAGAACTGTCTACTATGCTTTTTTTTTATCTATTTCAGTAGTTAGTTTTTCTAAAAAATTGAAAGAATTGCCAATGTAATTTGAAGATGAAGTAAACACAAAATTAATGTGTATTGTAATTTCAGCACACAAAAACGTACCTAAACAAAATGTTAGCCTTGCGTACATTCTTAACATATTCAGCTAAAACCCTCTAATTTCTCACACAATATTTTTGTTAAAAGTTTTCATTAATGTAAATTAAACCATTTAGATAATTAAAAAACTTGTTCAGAATTCCACGTTTTGATTTTACTTCTGCGGAAAATCTACTTGTATATAATAATATACACGGTGAGCACAAAACATAAATTTTGTGATGAATACAACATTTTACGAATGGCGATCGCAGCGAGTGAGTGAAATTTTATTTTAAACGTGATAAAAATAGAATTCACATCTTCAAGCCAAGTGCAACGTTCCTTTGTTATATATTCAACTAAAGAACAAACAAAAGAGGAGTACATGAACCAAAATCTTTATATTAAAAAGGTTATCTCCTGATACGGTAGTGTTTTAACATCTCAGTTCGTTTCTCCTTTGTCACTGTCAGATATTCCATGAAGATTCGAGCATAGGCTGGGTTTCTTTGCTGTGCTTTCTTTTTCTCCTATTCTGAAAGCGTTTGAAACCTCGTTGAAAAGTCGATATCCCGCCGTTTTGTTTTTTTTGAGAAACCACAAAAACAAAATGAAAAAGGCAGTGAAAAGGGAGGGCGGTGCACATATAACTAAAGCACTTTCGTGGAATTAGTATATACAACACAAGTGAATAGTACTACTAGTCCATTTCACCCGTTATAACTCGAAGATAATTATCCAAGCATTAAGTACTATCGAACATCATGGGAGTCAGGCAACTACACAAAAAAGATGAATGACAAAGTTAAGTTTATCAAAATTTAAAATAAATTTATTAAACCTGTCAAAACTCATATATTCCAAGCCCAAGGCAAAACTGAAATCAAAATAGTCTAACCAAAGTCCATGAAAACATTAAGGCCATAACCGCCTGAAAAATAAGAACAATTAAGAGCAAGTTAAGGGTGGAAACAAGTTATATGTCTAGCTATAATGCTAAAAATATCAACAATAATGTTAACAGCATGGGTTCACTTAGCCCTCAAGGTTGAAGCGGAAAAGACTATTAACAGGGAGGCCCATTTGTTTTAGAAACACATGGTTAATTGTTCTAGCCAGACAAAATGGCATTACAAAGTTTTAAAATAATTTAAGAAATCCATTTATTTGGAAAAGAAACAAGTGTTTTTCGTTTCTTTGGGACTTTTAAAGATACCCAAACATACAGAATGCAGCTGCAGGCATTGCAGTATAGTCCACTAATACAAGTTGAGTGATTCTAATTATAACTAGGTGCTTATAGCTATTTACCATTACAATACATTCTAAAACATTCGTGTTTGTGGTTCAAAGTCGTATTAACTTACGAAAATATTACGAAGGTAATAAGTTCTAACTACAAAATGTCATAAGCTTTTCAAGCGTTAGCATAGAGTTGATTTTAAATCTCACGTTGTACGTAGCGCGACGCACTTCAACGGCTTTTAAAAAACTATTCAACAAGTCTAAAAATACTCTAACTTAAAAAAAAATCTGTCTTCAGTTTGCTCCATAAGACCTGGAAGTTGGGTGCCTTTCTAATTTGAAAAGGCTGGGAGCTCTTTCAATGGTCTTTCTCTAGAAAAAATGAAGGGATCACAGTTTGAATGAAAAATACTCTTCCATCAAAACAAATCACAGCCGTTGCTTATCAATATAAAATCATACGTTCATATGGCAATATAAAATCATTGCGGCAAAAATCAACTTAAGGGCAGTTTTAGACCTGTTTAACTGTGCAAGGAAAACACAATAAAACCGGCAAAACAAAAACATTGTGAGCTTGAATGTGCTCATTAAAATGAGAATGAGCAAATGTTTACTGGTTTTCAATAAAAAAATCAAGTCCATGTGTTTTTCAAATTTAGTAACATTTGCGGTCAGAGCTAACAGAATTTACTTTAATTGACTACAAAACTAAGAAATCTAAAACGATTCTCTCTTATTGCTCTTCATCTTGTTACACCCGACTGATTTTTAATGGATGTTTAGTTTTGTCAAAACAACTTTCGTATTATAATTGAGTTCTACATCAAAGCTCTTTTTCCTTCGTTTAAAAGAATATTTTCTTAATATCATGCCAGTTTCAGAAGACAGTTAAGCCCAAAGTAGTACATTACTAGACTTATAAAAACAACACGTGTTCAGTTCGGTGATCTTTAGTATAATTGATTGCTTATTTGAAGAACTTGTTTGTGAGCATTAGAGAGCAAATGCTGAAAGTAACGTCAGGGTGTTCATTTATTTACTTAATAGGTACTTAAGGCGAAAATCCTAGTCATTCTCTCTGCGTGTGATCTTGCTTTATGACGCACGACAAAGTACAAATCAAACGTATTTTGTTGCCAATGAAACCTATATTTATAATTCAAACAACAAAGATGGTCCGAGAAACTAATGCAAAACTATCCAAGTCTCGCAAGAAATTTCGTAAGGACTTTCAATTTTTTATTTTATTTTATGAAATCTTAGGGTAATGTTTTAGAACTTGTGTCTCTGTATGTAAAATTCTCTTTCTTTTATACGAGTATTATAAGCAGTCAACAACTGCACAACAAACATGACAGAAACTGACCCTTTATAGTTAGACACAAACAAGTAGATATGCCTATAGTACGTGACATTCACGGATTCAGAAAAAAACCAAAGATATCCTGAGGAGAAATTTGCCCTTCGACATATGTGGTTATCATAATTATAAAACTATAGATCGATCGATATTCGTTAAGTCAATATTGATGTTAACAATATCAACACCCATTTCCTGTCCTTACAACATTCTCATAACACAAAGTCAAAATATTCCGAGAGCAACATTTAATTAGCATAAATTCGCGACAGTTGATTGTTTATAACTACCCGACCACTCACGAATTGAATATTGGGCATATTCACCAAAAAATATTGTCAACAATGACCATTAGCTTCAATGTAAAATTGATTTGTTTTGAAAATCGTAAAGTTGTCACCTGGAAGGGCCATATTATGTAATTTCAAGTGCATAGTATTTAAATTTATTCTTTAAATAAAAACGCGTGTCTGTTGTTTCTGTGGGGGCGCGAGACGATTATGTTCAAAACGGTTGTAAGGTCATAGTCCACGCGACCGTATTGATCGAGGAGCGCCTTACGGCGTCAAAAGATCTAGCTGTCTTTACCATGCAATTACTCCACTGCAAGTGTTCACAGATAAACGACTGCTAGTGAAAGCCATTTCTATTTCTGCGGAAGCATCAACGTTTCTCTTTTGTAAACTCCAAAAGGTGTTTTAGACTTCCAATAATAATACATGAAGTCTGGCAAAAAAATCCTTCATAGTCCGGAAATTGTGTAATGATAGCAATTTAAGTGTATATTGGACTTGGTCTCTTTTTAGTTGAGAACCGTTTGTATTAAAACAAAACTAAGCATTTACGATTGTGTTGATTCATGTCTACACTGCAATAATTACAGTTTGTACTCTAACTTGTACTTAGTTAAGGCAACCTAACAATTTAGCATCCATGTTGTATATTCATTCCTTCGGCCAGTCGGTGAATGATGAGATTGCGTTAGATAAAAAGTTACCATTATGCTGAGCTTGTTAAAAGTTGTTAGTGGTTAAAATATTCCAGTCATTAACGAGGGGCGTTTCAGATTCACCGTCTTTGTCCCTCTTCATTCGTGTAGAAATACTGAAGTTGCGGTGAGCTGAAAATAGCATTACGATAAAAAGAACATTCCTTACCAAAAAACCTGCACATATCCTGTTTTATAAACTGCTGTTTAGAATATGAAAAATAGTTTAGGTGAATTTTTTTCTTGTTTTTTTTTTTCATTTTTAAAACCAACTTGTTGAAACTTTCGGTCGAACATCCTTGCCTTGGGGTAAAGAGGTCTGTGAGCAATTTTATATATATTCTAGCATTAATTTTTTTTGCCAGCTACGTCGCCAAAAAGATTCCCTTCTTTCAACGGGTTTATGTTTTCAAATAACGAAACATCCTTTAAAATATTAAACATGTGAAAATCTTCTTAAATGTTAAAGAGGATATATAGCCTTGCGCAGTATCAAAATTCGAAGCACTTTATGTACATAATTGTTTGCTTTCTCAATTCCTTTGTGTAACTTTAAACTGTGAAGATTATTTGAAGCATAAATGGGTCTTCGTTTCTTTTCCGAAGTTTGGCTAGTGTTAACTTTAAGCTCTCTTATGAAAGTAGTTTTTGTAAATACGTGAAAGTTGCTGCATTGAGAACAGACTTTCATTATTTGATAAATACTTGAGAATAAACCACCTAACTGCAATAGTTCAAGATTTGATTTATATACTTTAATGATATTTCATATAATGCTTCGAAATCTAGTTATGATACTCTTATTTGAATAAATGTTGAGGTAGAAATTATTTGAATTTTAAATAAAACTAATACAAGCTTTCCGAAATGACGAAATTCAGTTCAGGAGTTATATTTGATGAGCGCAACAAAACTCCTATCAACCATTAAGCGTATAGCACGGTAGTCACAAAACAAAGTTTTAAAACAAGTTTTAAAAAGCTAACTTTCATAAAAACTTTTGGTGTTTTTAAAAAAAACTTTAACCGAAAATTCAGTCTGCGTTTTTCCCCATGTATAGTTTACAGTTTCCTATTTTTCTTCCTTCTACAGTTCAAATAGAGTTGGTATTGTGAAGATACAAAATGGTTCAAATGGCAACTTGCAGAAATATAATAATTTTATATTAATCAAACTTGACTTCGCTACCCTATTCAACAATCCAAATCCATTAACTATTTCGATTAGATAGAGTATTGTGGCCTCTTAGTCGATACAAAACGTGTCGAGATGACGCAGAGAGATAACAAAAAATAGTTATTTTAAATAGATAGAAATGAATGTCTCTAGAATGGATATTGGTAGGTGGCGCCATGGCTTCTGAAAGTCAGACATATCCTTTGACAGCAACAAATTTTGTGGTGACCCTGCGCCAAAAGTCTGTTGTAGAAGAGCATTCTATTGCGGTCTCAATAAAGATAGGTGTTAACTGAGCTTCAATGAAACCTATATTCAGATTGCCTATAGATCGCTTTGTTTTCATCTTCAAGTTGAGGTTATGAATTAAAATTGGACCACAAAAACAGCTCTACGAAGGCTCAGGGGAACAAACGTCATGTTTTACTTCCTTTTAAATCCAATTCGGGGTGTGTAAATGGTTTTCCCCGCAGTTCTTACGCAATCTGAATTTTTCCGCAATTTATGACCGAAACGCGGCGGGAACAAAAAAAAAAGAAAAAAAAAAAGAAACCGGCGGTCACAATAAAGTCAATATTTGTTACGAAAAAGTGAGGAGGTTCTAGTTAGAATGGACTGAACAATTTACTTGCCAGGTTGTTTACAATCTTTTTGTGATTTGTGTGACAGACGTGTTAATCCGACAAAATATTTTGTTTGGTATGCTGCAATTTGTTTTTTATATTACACTCATAAAATCTTTTCTGCGATACGCCACGCATGCTACATTAATATTCAACAAAGTCGAGTTATGCCAAGCTTGTAAGTGCATGATTTGGGACTGAATAATACCATACCGACGTGAATTCCAATATTTAAATTTAGAGGGCGGAAGCTACAGTCACACAATAAGGTCAATATTTAAGAGTGGCGCTCTCGAGTTGGTGTTAGTCAGTTTGTGAAGTGACTCTGTACGGCTAAATCTTACTCGTTTACAAAAACACACAAAATTTCCGCGTAAACTTGACTCGCCTCAAGTCTGCAAGTAGCATCATGAAAGTTTTAAGACTGCTAATAGTTTTTTTTGTTCATCAATATTGCTACGAAGCCAAAATTGCCAAACTGCCTAAAAACAAAGCAAAACAACTTCAAGCGGACTTGTTACGAGTTGTTGGAATGGACACAAAGCCGAAAGTGTCTCGCGGCCGCTCGCGTGTACCAAAATATGTTATGGACTTGTATCGGCGGCAAGCTTTCCTCGACGGTTACACAAGAGAGGGCTTTTCGAATTCTGGTACAATAGTTCGGACTTTCTTCAGAGGTAAGTTCATTGGAGCTTTTGTATGTCATTTATTTCAGACAAATAGAGGAGTGGGCGAAATCTAACTTTGATTATATGCAAGTTCGCTCATGCGAATACATTTCCAACTGCGTTCGTTATATCTGAATTCTATTTGTACTTTTCCCTGCAGAAAGAGTTAAGCGACTCACCACAAAATACAAACTGTTAACATTTAAACTTTCAACGATCCCCTCATCGGAAAAGCTTGTGACCGCAGAGTTAAGGATTTTTGCCCGCCGGCCGCAAAACTCTGTCCAAACGACCAAGAAAAGATCTCCGGGAGTCTTCAAAATCAGTCTGTATCAACTCGGTCGACGCTGGAGAAAGGACGGCAAGTGGAAACGCAAGTCTACTCTTGCTGCGCACAAGGTGGTAAGAGCCAGGCGCTACGGTGAATGGCTGAGTTTCAACGTGACAAATACGCTGATGTTTTGGCAGAAGTATCCTGGGAAAAACCATGGATTTTGGATTGTTGTGAAAGCCCACAATGCAAGAGCATCGGATTTCCGCATTGCTACAGGAGGCCGAAAAGAACCTATACTAGTAACATTTGGAGTGGATCGTACAAAGCTTAAGCGAGTGAAACAAGTTGAAAGTAACTCCGTAAAGGGACCTACCTCCGAAGGGGACATACTAGAGAAAACACAAAAGCGAACGAGAAACAAGCGGGATCAGCCTAGCACCTGCCAAAGGCACAAACTTTTTATAAGGTTTCGTGATGTCAAATGGGATAAATTTATTATCGCTCCTCCTGGATTTAGTGCATATTACTGCAAAGGCGAATGCCCAGAGGTTATAGATCAATACTTTAGTCCTACTAACCATGCCATCATTCAAAATATTTTTCACCACCGATACGATAATACTATTCCGACCGTCTGTTGCGTCCCAACAAAACTAAACTCCATAAGTCTTCTATACTACGAGAGAGATGGTAGCATCGTTTTGAAACAATATAAAGAAATGGTGGCATCGTCTTGCGGATGTCGGTAGCTTCAAATGGACCACTTTAAAAACTATAGTCTAGAGAACTTACGAACCCATAGAGTAAATTAGCACGTCTAAATTATTTTTGAGCTGAAGACAGTACGCAAATTAAAAGTCAAAAGACTTATTTATACTCTTGTTTACAAAAAAGGTTTTGTTAATATCTTTTTTCAAGAGGAACAAATGATTTGGACTCTAAAAAGCGAAAACCGAAAGTTTGCAAGTCCGTCAGAGAACAAAATGATAAACAGTTATTTATAAGCAAAACAAATTGCCTTATGAAGCGTGCTTCCGAAACGTCTGTTTCTCTAAAAGCATGTTTAATTATTAGACTTGTAGGTTCTTTGTTGCGGAACAGTTGGATCTTCTGAAGTTTGTCTTCGTTCTGGATATTATTGTCTGATTTTACGAATGGTGATGTGAACCGGTGAGTTTTTTTCAAATTCAAAACGTTCCGGTTTTATTTTTGCTTTAGTATTGAGAGGCATTTTTTTCCTGTTGCATAAAAAATTTTATTACAGTGAGAGATTGTATACTTCCTTGCAAGCAATTATAGGATCAGATTATTAGTTTGTCATCTAAACTACGTATTTCTTGTCCTTGTTACCGAGTTTTTGAATAACAAAAACTCCCCGCAAGCATGTCGCATTAAGTCTAAACATCTGATCCTTGTTGTCAAAGATAAATGAATTTGCATACAATCTAGACTTAGCAATCCCTTTTCATTCAGATTTGTGCTTTGCCACAAGAAACCCCTTTTTCATTCAAGCACCATTGCTTTTGTAATATGAAGTGTTTCACAAGCAAGCAATTCTTGTTAACAGATGGTTATAAATGTTTCTGTAAACTATTATTACCTCTGATTGCAAACCGAAGCAAAATCTGAGGAATACTTCAGTTAGCTCATCGCATAATAACTGCTAAATAGCGAGCAGATTGGAGCCTTTCAAGATTTGAAATTGTGATAAGATATTTTATAAAGTCACTCTTCCGAGCGAACCAAGATTGCCCGGGGGGTTTTCATAGAATAACTTTATATCAAATTCTAAGTCAATAAAGTCGTTGGTCAAGAATTTTATTAAACTACCTCCACATGAACAAAAGACGTCAGACGTATCAAAGATTCGTCTGGAGTCAGATTTCTAAGTATTTTCTAATCAAATCCTTGGCAAATACTGCATTGTTATTGTATAGAATTCCAACTCATAGACCACAAAGCCTTAACTCTTTCATAATCATAATAAATCGTGGTCTATTGAAAAACAAACATTAAATGATTTGTGATTGTGTAAACATTCAGTTCCAATAGAAATGAGTTGGTGAGAAAATACTTCCCGTTCTAGTAAAACAAAAAACAAAAATAATAAAACTGACTCGGGCAGGGAAAAATGCAGTAAAACTCTTTAAAACGCTCTTTAAATCATCAAAAGATTATTTACTAAAACCAAACCAATGGTTTGTACTTCCTGACAAATTTTTGAATAGTTTGAGTTAAGTAAGAAATGATAGGGAATCTTTACAAACATGGAAAAAAAAATTCTAGCATAAAGTTAGTATTCTTCATTTATCGAATTCGTTTCTGCGTTTGTGTTCGAATAATTTAATGGTGCTCAAATGAATTATCTAAAAGCTCTTATTTTTCAAATAGTGCTAGAAAAGGTTAAACATTTGTAGCAAGGGGTAAAGGGCGTTATTAGGCAAAGAATTGTTCCAAATTAAAAGCATCGGACAGGCTAGTAGATGGTTTCTTGAAAGAATTAAACCTTGTAGTTTAGTACGGGTTTAGGGCCCTTCTACGAAGTTACGAAACGTTCTTCACAGTTATTCACGCAATTTAAGTAACTGCAATAAAAAAAGTGAAAAGAAGCCAAGCTTGGAATTGAACTGCAATTCGATTCGAAACTAAACTTATGACCTCTGTGGTCTCAGACTTTTCTGATCTGCTCTCGTACCTACAAAGCTATTGCAACTGAATGAATGAACGAATGAACGAATGAACGAATGAACGAGTGAACGAGTGAACGAATGAACGAGTGAACGAGTGAACGAGTGAACGAGTGAACGAATGAATGAATGAATGAATGAATGAATGAATGAATGAATGAATGAATGAATGTGTTTTATTAGCTTCTTTAGCTTTACAATTGCTTTCGGAGTATATAGCTAATAAAAAAAGGAAAAAAAAATTACAAGTTTAGACACATTACTATTACATATTTTCTTACATATTTCTGGTTTTTTTATAAATTTAATTTCATAATAAGTGATCATCGGTTGCTCAGGTTCTTTTTCTTAAAACAGATATATATATATTGAGCTATAATTTTTTGTAGTTGTTTTGATGCATTCATAATGTATATAGAAACTTAGTGCTGTTGTCAAGAGTATTAAATTGGTGATTGGTTTTATTATTAATCGTCAAAAAGAGCTCCTCTCTTTCATTGGAGTAATGTGGACAAATGAATAGGAAGTGTGCTTCATCCTCTACTGCATTATTGCATAATTTACAGACTCTATCTTCGGGTTTCGTATAAGGTCGTGTATATCTTCCTTTTTCAATCTCTAAGCAGTGATCACTTATCCTGAATTTTGTCATGCTTATTCTGTGTTTTAGTTTTTTACTTCACTTAGGTATTCTTCTCGTTTGTAATTTCTTTTAAACTTTCTATAGGTTCTGAGTTTGTTTTTCTGTGAGTCCTTTCTACCTTTATCATTATGAATTTCTGTGAACCATAATTGGAATTCTTGATCTTCTATTTGTTTTATCATTACCATTATTTTTGATATTTGATAATTTGTTATTTGCTCATCTATATTTTGTTGCCACATATAACTAAGACCTAATTTGTTAAGTAGCGACTTTATTTTCTCTGTCCAACTAGTTTTGTGTGTGTTATCGGTCAAACTATCAGTTATTACGTTGTGTGAGAGTTTCGCGTCATAATATTTCACATCTATTCATGAATTTGATCCAGAATTTGATTACTCTCAGTTTTGCGGCTGCATGATCTTAGAGGAAACATACCTAACTCAGATCTGCACGCAACATTTGAAGCTTTTCTATACTGACTCTTTATAGCATTTTACAGAATTTCACTTGAATTGCTTCCGATTGGGTCATTATTGAGGTTGTCTTTCGTATCAACACCCCAGACTTCGCTACCATACAAAATGATTGGTTTCTAGTTAGGCAGCTGAATAGTCCGCTTGTTGTAAGTTTAATGTCCGTTCTAAAGTGGCTACCCATATCTCTGCGGAGTTTGAATAGTGCTTTCAATGCAATTTTTTTAAGTTCTTCTATACCAATGGAGAATGTTCCAGCGGAAGAGAATAAGAGGCCTAAGTATTTATATGTTTTGACATTTTCGAGCTTATTATCA